>BQKN01001101.1:92370-109076 GCA_022839385.1 Asparagus kiusianus
ATTTAGACAATCCGCATGCTAGCCCGACTCAAACGGTAGTCGGTAAAGGCTTATCAAACCCATTGAGGGCTGATAGTTTACCAAAAATCCTATGAGTATTATGGTCAATCATTCCAAACAGAGTGAGAAATCATAATAAAGATAAAGATAAAACCATTTCCACTAAGAGGATCAAAAGTCAAAGTATCCAGCAAAAGAAATCATACATCAAGCCCATGGCTAAAAATCTGCTGACTAATCTTAGCTTCTCATTATAAGCTTGTCTAAGCTCATCCTCCAATTCAGCTCTGAGGGACTCTTCAGTGGTGGCTAGAGTCTTCACAGCAACCTCCTCCATCGCAACCAGCTTCTGCTTCAAAGACGTTAACTCCTCAGATAAGGCAATGTGGGCTTGCTGATCCTGTACCTTCGTCATTTGAAGGGTACTCAAAGTCTCCTCTTCTTCACGAAGTCCTTTTCTGAGCTGTTCTATTTTGGTCTCGTAAGAGGCAATAGAAAAGTCAAGCTCGGCAAGTGAAGATGATCTAACAGTAAGGTTAGTCTCAACTCGATCTACCCGATCCCGCTGCACCTGAATCTCGAACTTAGCAAGAACTCGAGTATCGCGCCATGTCTGTAAGCGAGTATCCAACTCGGCAGCAATGAATGAAGAGGCACCTGCATCACGGAGCTCACGTAACATCTGAAGCTCGTGCTCTAGGCAATCAAGGTCATCAATAATAGCCTTCACCAGATCCGGATATCCTGCTCCCTTATTGAATTTATTCTGGAATCAAGGAAAGGCTTGAATTGGTGAAGGAAGAGTCCGCCGTGGAAGAGCTTGCCGATCATAGTGTTCACGAAGGAGAAGAAGGAGTGAACTTCTATGCAGATGACGATCTTCTCAGGATCGTTGTCAGATAACAACTCCTTCACAAGGACATGAAGCCGAGAAGAAGACCCTACACAAAGAAGGGGAAATCCGTCAAAAAAGCCTTAAGGAGGAAATAAATGACATTTCTCAGTTGCTTAATTCATACCCTCTTCCCCTTGAGTCACTGGGGGTAGTGGAGGTGTAACCACTGTTGATGCATCAACTGGTGTAGTTGGTCTCACAGCCGGCTCAACAGGATCAGTCTCAACAAAAGCTTCTGTCAAACACAAAATAGAATTTTTAGATTCATCACATTATAGCTGCATTAGTAACAAAATGGCTAGTCCTATAATTAACCTGAGAAAATGCATGTACCTTCAAAAGGACCATCCTCGGAATTCTTGGGGAGTGTAGATTCAGGAAACATATCTTCAGGCATTTGGTCATCAATCTGAGGAGAGCCATACATGAAGTGGAGCATAGGAGTGTCCACAAGCAAACCCTCCTCATCAAAATCATCAGTCGAAAAATCTGATACAAGAAAATATAAATGCGAGAGAAAAGTAAAGAGACTACGACCAATGGAAATGAGTTACCTCTTACGGATGTGTTAGCCTCTCTACTCCCAAGCTCCACGTTTGCCCCCTGCAATTTATCTGAAAGAGCAAGAAGCATAGAGACAATTAAGGGAGGCATGAATTCTGAATCATTCAACTCCTTTGTTTGCCATCTAAAGAATATATTGTCAATGGTAGATGTACCTGGATTCGCTGAATCGGGTCCTACATTGATAGTCTCCCTAACGTCGGCAGCTTCTGTAGGCTTTTCTACCTGGTGTGGTAAGTCAGGCTCACCAGAAAATGCAAAATCACGAGGAGTAGAATCGAGACTCATCTCGCCTTCCTCACGCTCGCCTATATAAAGAGGGAAAAACATGAGCTCAAAGTTCTGAATGATCAAGAGGATAGTCTATAGGGTAGATGTTACCTCCATCGCTAGCGGGATCATCACCATCCAAAGCCACCTCAGGTGCTCGTGGATCTGCACGCGGCTTGTAGGCTAGTCTCTTCCACCTAGCAGCTGGGACAACAATCGGAGGTCTCGCCTGAGTAAAAGGACAGAATTCTTCTTCTTCATCAGTCACTGTCCCTAAAACTTCAAACAGTCGTTAAAACTAATAATTCTGGAGGACAGAGAGAAAAGATGGGTGATTAACCTCGCTCGAAATATTCCTCGTAATCTTTAGGATCTTCGCCTGAGGCCTCTTCAGCAGAATTGAAGGTCTTCTTTCCTTCTTCGTCGATTCGACGAGTCTTGCCCCGCATCCTCTGTGACCGAGCATCTTCCTGAATCGCACGAGAATCAGCCTGAGAAGCTTCCTCAGCCACTAACTCTGCAATCGGCCTCACAGGAACGGTTTTGTTAGCTGCTAACAACCACCTACAGCTTAAGAATATGAGCTTTAACTGACACTCAGCACTCGGGAGACTAAACTTAGCACCAGTGCAGCCCGTCACGGTCCACAGCCATGCCCGAAGACCGTCCACCAGACCGTCGTGAGTCCGAAGCTGCTGACGTGGGTTCCCGATGTAAAGCTAGTCATAGCCAAATTGGCGAGCGAATCGGCAGGGTAGATATGGCTCTATAAAACACTGATTCCTCACCCGGAAGGTCAGATAACCTGGCCTAATGTTCACTAGCCAATTAAAGCAGCCGATATCTAAATGAGTTCGATACTCCCTCGGCCTCTCCTCGTCAATCAAACACTCACCGTATCGGCTGAAGAACTGCGAAAAGAAAGTGGAAAATGCCCGACACTTATGGACCTGTAGCTGCTTCCTGACGTCGAGGAATCCTCGCCCCTCCCACCTGCCATTCTCAAACAACTGTAGTAGGGGAACAGAGCGGTCTGTAGTGTTAGGTACCGACATCATATCAGAACGATGAAGGACGAACCAAGCCATCAAATAAGTGTATGGAAGCTACACCTTAGTAACAGGAATCCGAGCCGACGGTTCATCTTCTTTCTGTGTGAAAGCCCTAGAAATCTGTCGAAGCCCTCAATGAATGTTAGCTACCATCACCGGAAGAAACGAAAGCTCCTTTTTGTAGGCAAGCTGAACCGCTGGGTAGAGCACTTCCAATGGCAAAATGTCACCGGACTGATATAGAACTACGCATTTCTTTAACCAGATAGCGAGGTAACCGGCAAGAAGGGTCATCGGCTGAATCAAGGTGGTCGCATGCCATAAGAATGATTTAAACTTGGTCCCTGTAGGAAAGCCACTCTCGAGACTGCTAATGGTATAGGAGTGAGCGTCAGTCTTCTTCAGTAGACCATTAACCTCTGAAGGAGTAAGCGTTGCCAGCTCACAAATAGCCTCGCCAGAAGTGCTCTCTAAATTTCTAAACAAGTAACATGCGAACTGCTTCAGACTCACATGTGACTTAGTCCTCTTCGCTAAAGGCTCAGACTGTGCCAAAGCAATATGGTAGTGGCATGTGAGATCCTATAAAGTCTCATAACGGTTGGGCATTCGGTCCTTCAGCTGACTCAACTCATGGTTGGAGGGAAAGTACTCCTGATATAGCATCTGGCCCATAGGCAAACCAATCTTGTGCATCTCATGGAGAGCCAAGCCCAACTCTCCTTGCCTAGTCAGGAAAGTGTTCGAATCCGGGTTATAGAGCTCGTACAAAGCAAAGAAATGTTTAGCGCTGACAGGTAAACCATACATGGTGGAACGAACAGCTGCATATAGACCACAAGCGTGCAACTCCTCGCTCCATCGGTTCAAGACATAGTTCGTCAAACGAGCCCACCAAAGCTTATCCATAGAATGGACCCAGCCATAGAATCTGTGACGCGACGCAGGCATCTCCCGTCCTAAGTCAGCTAGACGGTTCTTCAAAGTAGAAGCAGAAGCAAGAAACTTGTTACGCGGCGGTGTATCCAGCCCCAATACTCCCGAACGTAATCCAACGATGTGACTCCTGTTCGAACCAGGAGCTGCCTGATGAGTAATGTAGCCACAGTGAATGCTCTCATGCTCCTCCGTCAAATGCCACGACATCTCCCGTGTCACAGCCTAACACCTGAGCTCAGTCAATGAACGGTGACGAGGAATCTTAGGCAAATATAGAAAACCCTCGCCATCTTTATGAAGCCACTGCTCGGCATTAATAAGCACTGCAGCGGGGTCTTTCACAGAGTCACCGAATAAAAAGTCAGTCTTCCTGAGAGGCTGAACAGAGCTGGTATCCTTCACGAAAGGCGCATCAGTAATCAACTGTCGAAGAGCTCGATGTCCACCTTCCTTCACCACTTGGGCAACCTCTGTCGACGTGCCTGGAGCAAACTGAAGAGTAAGCGGAATAGGTGAAAAATCATCGGAGGTCGAATAATACTCGTCACGACGCCCGTCCACTGCATGAGATGAGAACGCTCCAGAGGGATATTCAACTGAAACAAATAATTAAACATTTGTTAGTTTCGGTTATAAAAGAAAGTTGAACTCATATTACGAATGGGTAAGATAGAGTCACTGCTTTATAAAGGGTGAGACGATTTGGCCACATTATGCACTCATAAGATAGGGTATATCAACAATATATCCCTGCCTTATAAGGCACAATGCAGCGTCAAATCGCCCCCTTTATTTATTTTGAGATATGGTTTTGACCAAGCAAAACCCATCTTTAAAGCGTCAATCCTCACCAAGGAGAATCAAGGCTCTTCCCGATTGTCTCACTAAGGAGAACAAAATGGGAATAAAAAGACTAATTTATAAATCTCGAAATACGCCGAAAAGAGTGCTCACCAGAGTATGAGGAAAGCACGCCATCAGCCGACGCAGTAGGGGATCGACCTCTCGGGATATGCGACATGATAATCTGCAAAATAAAAGAGGAGATCAGATATAAAAATTTTTAGTTAGGGTGACAAACTCTAACCCTAAAATTTTACCCCCTCTATATTGCAATTAAACCCCTCAGATCTCCAAATTCTACCCCCTGAGATGCGAGCTCGAGGCGTCAAATCACAACCCTAACCCTTATATGCAATCCCACAAATTCATGTACTAAATTAAACATGAAGTATGCCAAAATTATGGAGGATTTACCTAAAGAAAAGCTCGAAGATCCAATAAAAATCAGATCTTGAAGGAGGCTCGAACCACGTGCTCGAGGGGCCTGAGAGAAACTTTTTATATGAAGATTTTGAAGGATTTTTCAGTCTAAGATCCAAAGGAAAGGTAGATCTTAGATGAATTTTAGGGTTTGAAGGAGAAAGGATGCACGAGAGAAGAGAAAAATCCAAAAGAGGGAGAGAGGGGGGCCGGCCCTAAAGAGAGGAAAAGGGGACTCTTTTATAGAGTGAACCAGTCTTGAACCGGACCAGACCAGTCCTGAACCGGATCAGACCAGTCATGAACCAGACCAGACCAGGATAAATCAGTTCAGAGGTGGCTGAACCAGACCAGACCAGTCTGAACCAGGCCAAACCAAGCTGAACCAGACTAAACCAGGTTAAACCAGTCCTAAACCAGTCTTGAACCAGGCTGAACCAGGTTGAACCAGTTTTGAACCAGTTCTGAACAGTTTGAACTAGTTTTGAACCAGTTCTGAACCAGTTTGAACCAGATTTGAACCAAAATTCAAATTAAAGCTGAACTGAGTATCGAAACGACTTGAGATCGACCGACGGTTTAGTCCCTCATTTATTCAAACCTCTCCCATATATTCGGAAGGGTCGGAAGATTTTTTTTTGAGCCTGATTACTACCTTTTTTGGGGTATTATCAGACCGGTTCAACTCATTCGAACCTCAACAATACTCCAATAAGGTATACGAGTATAAACTATTCTCTATTTTTGTTGAGAAGTTTCTGGAGAGTATTTCTCTAAAAATATTCTTAAGGATAACTCAACAACACTCCGAAAAGTATAAGAGTATAAACTGCTTCTCGAGACTCCAGCAGACGTACGAGTATAAACTGTGTCAAAACGCCGGACAACGCGTTGCAAATGAAGACTCAACGCCAACAATCGATGGTCAGTTCTATGTTGAAACAACAAACACGAGCTAAAGATCAGAAAATCAGGAATTGACTTCAAGTTTAAAATTCCGACAACGGTCAGACAATAAATGCAGTACCGGAACCCTTGCAGACATTCGACAAAGCACCGAATAGCCTGGAGGATTGAAAGAATCAAGAATAGAAGTCATTCCAAAAATCCCGTTACACCGATTGAAGGTTGGGACAATCATATCCAAAGTATTCCAGACTCTTCTATAAAAGAATGAGGCTGAAGTACTTTGGAGGGGGTATCTGTAGGCGTATAAAACTGCTTATAGGTCCCTTAACATAGCTCGGCACGATGATTCAACAAACCTACGAACCATCGGGCGATGTATCCAAGCTAAGTAAGATGCGAAAAAATAGATTAACGAGGCGACGAGGTTAAACACCGAAGCGGATTTACTATCAAATCAGGACCCGGACTGCCAAATCAGAGTCCAGATCAACAAATCAGAGTTTGAATAAACCGCGAAAACGGAAAACGACGAAAAAACCAACATTTGGAGGACTCGGCCAAAACCGAGCCACCTCTAGGTGGCTCGGTGGCCGAGCCACCAATTGGTGGCTCGGCCAAAATCGAGCCACTTTTTGGTGGCTCAGTGGCCGAGCCCCCAATTAGTGGCTCGGTGGCCGAGCCACTAAGGTGGCCGAGCCACTTGGGCCAAAGCCCAGGTCTGAGTGCCTATAAATAGGCTTGGTGGCTCATTGTTTTGGAGGTTGGAATTTTTGGAGGCGAAGCTCTGCTGGATTGAGATCTAAACCTTGGAGTTTTGAAGCTTTGAAGACTTGAACTTTCAGATCTGGTTCTTGACGATCATCCACACCAAACAAGGCAGGAGTTCGAGAGAGATCAGATCTGAGATCTACACGGCTATCCTCCGGATCAAAACTTGGTTTTTGATCCCGAGAAGAGTATCGATTTCGCTTGGTCGATCTCGATTACTTCGGGCGATTATTTCCTTGGTGAACTAATCCCCCCGGCTATTATTTCCTTTGTGAAATAATACCCGTCATACCGTGTAGATCTGACCGGATCTAGATCGCGCGGTGGTCCACGGATTAACCCCGGCGCAGGCGAAGAACCCACACAAGCAAGAGACCGCAAAACAGGATCTTGCGATTTGTTCCACAAAAAAGGAAAGTTGTAATCTTCTTATTTTTCTTTGAACTTGTTGTAACCGGATCTTATGAAAAGACCGGATCTTTTGTAACCGAAAAACAGTTGCTTAAGGAGACAATGACTTTAATGAAAACAATAATTTTTCCCGCGAACAATAGTTACTTTAATTTCTTGTCTCCTTTATGAGGCAAGGAAATATTTATTTGGATCTGATCAGTTAGTGATCCATGGATAAATCCTGGCACCGGTAAAGTTGTGATCTTTTTATTTTCATTGTGTAAAGAGACTTATAAAGAGTCTTTCTTTTTTGAACTTATTATAACGACTAAAGTTGTAATGAGTCCCGCAATGAAGAAAACGATTTTTAGCCTGAACAATAAGAAATTATATCTGGGTTTGAGACTTTGCTCCACTTCCTCTTCCAAAATCCTCAAACTACCTTCTTTCTCCTCTCCTTCTTGCTCAATCTCTAGAGCTTAAGAGATGAAGCTATGAAAACTAATTTTTTTTTTCTTAAACAAGAGGAGAGGTGGCAGGAGTTTGGTGAGCCAGAGGAGAGGGGAGGGAATGAGGTTTGGAATTTTTTTTTTTTGAAGTGACAAAAGGAGAGGTGAAGTGTACTAGTATATAAAGCCCATGTGAAGATGAATCTTCAAATTTGGCCCAAGTTGAGGGTTTTTATGTAAATTTCACCCACCAATATGCCTGATCAAATTAAAAAATTATGTTAATTTGAGAGTTTTAAAATAAGTATGTAACAATTGGGTTATCTTTAATTAATGTTTAAAGCATGGTTGGTTTAGGTTTACATGCTAAGTTTATATGCATGCTATGACTTAGTTAACTAGATCATAATATGAGAATTAGCTAAGTTAAAATCCTCATACTATAAGATTATATAGGATGCAAGGAAGGAAAGAATTTACTGATTTATGGATCGGTGTCGGTAACGGTATCTGATCATCGGAAGGAAAAAATTTGCAATGTTACATCCACATCCAGCACTACCCCTCCTCACTTCCTCTCTATCTCCTTTAGAACATCGAGGCAAGTGGCGACTCGAGAGGGGTAATGGAGATGGTCCGGGTTAGGCCTAGACTCACGAGAGATTTGCTCAAGGAGATAATCGAAGTCGGCCTTGCATGCCAGAGCCACCTCTACCTTGCTTAGAGAGCTATCACAGTATTTCTCCACAACTTCCACCTGATAGGTCCCAGATTCCAGTTGGCCGAGGTGACCCTAAGGTGTTTGCATTTCGGCGAGAGACTCTCATTGCCTCTCAGCTTCCAACACTGCTCAGACTGCCTCCTCCTTCAGCTTCATGTGGGCGGCCACTTCCTCGTTTAGTTTCGCCTAGAGGCTATCGACTTATCAGTGAACCATCTGGGTGCGCTCGAAGGCGATCCAGCTCTCTCGCCTTTCAATCAAGAACAAGTCCTCCAAATACCTAATTCAGCCGTCCCGCTCGAGGATCTCATGCTGAAGATGGCCGTTAACTTCTTTGAGCTTCTCAATCGTAGCCAACTTTTTGCTGTTGTGCGCCTTAAGCCCCTCGAGAATCTTCTCCCGAATCTATAACTCTCGACGCCACTTGTCGTCGCTTTGCTTTCATACTTCAATCTCAACACCTATGGCAGTGACCTTCTTCTTACCATCCTCATGGACCCTTCAACGCCTCTTGGAATTTGGTAGGATGGCCTCGCACATGTTCGAGCTGACAAAACAGCTCTTGCTCGACCAACGACCCTCATAGTAGATAACCCTTGAGGGCTTGGTGGAGGCCAACACTGGGCATCCTCGAGAGGATTTCATCATCCAAATTGAGGTAGAATTGCTCCCAAGCATGAGACTAGACAATTTGAGACTCCAAGTCTAAGCTTCCCTTGTCAAGATACCGCTTAGAAGTAAATCTATAATCAGCGGACGGCTCCCTGTCATGGTAGGGGCCTTCCCTTGAGGATCATTTCAGCATCATCTTTAGCTCCCCCTACACATTCGGATCAAGCTCATCGATACGATGAAGGAAGAGCTACTCAAAGCTACCCCTTAGAGCTGGGGCTACCTCGACCCTTGCTAAGTCTTTAGATGGAAGAGGCTGGGCCATCTCTTCCTCAGCTGTGGCTGACTCTTCAGGTTGCTCCTTGCCATGCCTATGGGCTGACTCATATAGAGGATGTTGGGCTATCTCCTCTTGAACCCGAGCCTCAGCCTTAACAAATTCAGCCACTTCCTCTCCCACCACAGTCTGAGCAAAGGATGCTTTGTTAAGGATCAAGACCTCGGTCAGCTCGAGGGGAGGAACACTTAAAGCTAGAGGATGTTAGCCGACTTCTTGCGTCGGGATGGGAGCACTTGCCTCAGCTACTCCCCCCAAATTGGCCCAAACTGACTCGTCTCTCCTATGCTGCTCACCTTCTGTAGCTTCCTCTTCCTCCCTTCTAACCTCTCGGCCTAAGTAGTTTCACTTGGCCTTGACTGCCAAGCTACAATTTTGGCGACATTCACTGCTACCTTTGCAGCCTCCGCTAGGGCCAACACGGTCCTCAAGCATTTTGGGCTGAATTCTTAGCCCTCGTTGTGCCTCATCCAACTCCTTTAGTGGCAGAGCCAAGGCTGTCGCTCGAATTGAGTCTTCCTCCATCAGCGGACTGCCAGATATGCCAACCACTCGAATAACAGTCGGCTCAAAGGGATTGCTGATTCCTCGAGACCTAGCATAGGCAAGAATCTTATCGAGCCCCTGCTTCTCCTTAGCCATGAGTAGACCTGGCTTTAGCACATCCTTCTTAATCTCAGGCTAGGTCAAAAAAGATAGGATGGGGTCATCCCCAAAGACCCCACATGAATCTTTCCTTCTAGTCCTCGTTAGAATCGGGGGCATTCGAGACGTGTTTGAAGCCACCCAAGTTCTAATAGTAGTAGTGCCCCCTCTTTCTTCACCATCTTGATGCTGATGAGGTGGCCAAGTATGTGTAAGGACGGGTCAACACCGACCCGATGTAAAATGACCATGAACCCTACAAAGGTAATGATGGAGTTCAGCTTGATTTGCCAAGGGGAAAACCCCAAAGCGTCACAGACACGACAAAGGAAAGGATGAAGTGGCAGTCGAAGCCCGTACTCCAAGTGTTTCACATAGATCAGAGCCTTATCACCACTATGGTATATACAAATTTATACCTCTCCAACATCGACAACGTGAAGGGTCGGGGAAGATTGAAGTGGTCATAATAGGACCCGAGTTCTGCTACGCAGATCTTTGAGGGAAATAGCATATGGAGATTGATCCTCATCTCATTACGGCTAGCAGTAAAAGATGAAAGCCATTACAGATCGTTAGAGTCATAGTCAGAGAACACTTGATGCAGAAAGCTAGGGTTTTGGAAACCTTAGTGCTGAAGGTTTGTAAAAGAAGCTTACTCACAGAGATGAGATATATGTAGGCTTGTATATGGACATGTGTCAAGATCAGAACGGTCGACTCAGTTATGAATAGACGAATGAGATCGATTTTAGAATTCGAACGGATTGTACGGGAAACGAAGCGTTATCCTTCCTCTGATGTGCCCCTTAGCTAAAGAATTGAAGCAATCATATCTGCTGATGTCAAAAAATGCACCTCGAGAGCCGCCAAACTGACGACTATTTTGAACATTCACCCAGACTCAGTCAGCCAAGTTAGAGTGAAAGGGGGCCATAGTTACAGCCTATAAATAACTAAGTGTTAATCTTCATTCAAAGACCGACACGTATATCGCTCCACTCCTAATGAGATGTATTTAGTGACGAACGACTCAAGCTACTCCTACAGCTGACCCGATAGATTAACAACTTGCGTGGCCGACTAAAAAGATTGTGTTTGTCGGCTTACCCAACAGATCAACACTTCAAGCATTTGCACTTGGCTTACCATTCTAGTCGACAACTTGCATAGCTGACTAAAAGGGTTGTTTTTCTAGTCTTCAGCCAGACGACTAGAGAGGCAGTGTGTCCTCGCACCTCCAACCGACAACCAACTACGCTCCCCTTAAATACACTATCAGAGTCATTATTGTTCCAGCCTCCTCAGTCTTTATGACTAATCGGACATAGTCAGAACTAAGCACCTACTGTTGCCCTGACATTAAATGTCTAGATGACTCACCTTCTTCAGTGACCGACACATGTACGGTACCTGCCGAATCAACTGCCTGTCTAGACTCGGTCAAAGTTACCAATCTGCCCATCCGATCTATTATAAAAGTAAGTTGTGAAACCTAAAGTAATTTCTTCTGCTTCCATACAACTCTGAACTTTTCATCACTACTTATTTCTTATTTTCTCACTCAATTTTAAATGCTGACTTGATCATCGGAGGAACAACAAGAGGCCCCAACACTAACCTCTCACGAGCTTTTCATGTGCGAGAGAGAACATCAGATTCTTGAGCCGGCCATCTGAAGGAGTTTGAGAACCCTAACACCACTATAATCCATAGATAAACCCCATGTTCGGTAACTGACATTAGCACATTTAATTCATTTAAGACTCTTAGGCTTCTCTTGAATACTCTTGGGCTTTTTAGAATTTTTCTTGGTCTTCAAATAATTGAATATATATTAATTAAATTTAGATTTATATCACAACCTACTACTACTAATAAAATTTATAGAATACACCAATCTAAATGGCTCTATCTCGTCGAGATAGGTGATTTTTATATGTAATATGTTAAATTCTGCTTTTCGATTTGAGAGATAACGCATTTTCTTTATGGTTGACCATCCTGAGCACGAATTTAAATTGGTTTCTTTCTAGATTTCATTTGATACTTAATTGTAGGCCAAGTTATTAATAATTACTAACCAAACAAGTGATGAGAGCTTAAATTTTACTTCTAGGCCTAGTCATGGGCTTTGGACTTAAATATTTTAGGCTTATTAGAAATCTTTTAGGCTCTTATTCATTAATCCTTCATTACCTACAATCTAAAATTAAAAAAATATATTATTAGCAAATATTTTTTTAAATAAAATAGATAATGATGGTATAAGAGTGTAGTAGAATGTGATGATCAAGTATTTGGAGGATAGTGTCTCCATCTTTTCTTTGTTCTTGACGTATGTAATGATAGATTATTGTCTTCAGATTTCCTTCATTGTGAGTAATTTCTTTTTGAGGGATAACTATATTACCTCTAAAATTTAAATACTTTAATCTCCTTCGCAACAACACCTTTGAAGTAAAATTTTGTGTCAGCATAGAAAGCTTCTACAGTTGTAAAGGACTGCGTATCTGCAAATACTCTTCTAACCTCACCTTCAGGTGTTTTATACTTGAAACATTGATGCAAAGAGGAGGATACAAAACCATATTCATGCAACCAAGGATGCTTTAATAATGCATTGTAAGATGTGAAGGTATTAATCTCAAAGAAGAGAGGAGTAGAAATTTATCCTTGAAATCTTAAGGTCAGAAGCATAGTTCCCAAAGCTTGTTGCCCTATTTGATATGCAGATTGAAAAAGAGCTTGTATGGTCTGAAACAAGCTCCAAGGCAATGGTACAAAAAATTCAATGGATTCATGCACAAGAACGGATACACTAGGTGCAATGCTGATCATTGTTGTTTCATCAAGAAGTTTTGCACTAGTTACATTATTTTGCTACTATACGTCGACAACATGCTAGTAGCCGCTTCAGACATGGGTGAGATCAAGAAGCTAAAGAAGTAGTTGTCAAGTGAGTTTGACATGAAGGACTTAGGCGTAGCGAAGCAGATATTGGAGATGAAGATTAGCATTACGGTTATCTCAGGCCGATTACATTAGACTGGTGCTTGAGAGGTTTGGAATGAGTGGTGCTAAGGCTGTTAGCACACCTTTAGCTAGTCATTTTAGGCTGACAAAGGAGCAGTGTCCAGTGATTGATGAGGAGAAAATTACATGATGAAGGTTCCATATTCATCAGCCATTAGAAGCCTTATGTACGCCATGGTGTGCACGAGACCTGACATTGCCTATGTAGTGGGAGCTGTGAGCAGATTCATGTCAGATCCAGAAGAGCAGCATTAGGAAGCTACAAAGTGGATTCTAAGATACCTACGAGGTACAATAGAAAATTGTTTATGCTTCAAGAGAGGCAAATTGGTTCTGCAGGGTTTTGTTGATGCAGACTATGCTGGTGAGATTGATAAGAGGAGGAGCATTATAGGGTATGTGATCATTTTGGGAACTATAGCTATCGGTTGGGTTTCCCAATTGCAAAAGATCATTGCTTTGTCAACTACAGAGGTAGAATACATTGTTATGACAGAGGCTAGCAAAGAGCTGATATGGTTGCAGGGACTCTTGGAGGATTTGGGACAGGAAAGTGAGAAGAGTGTCTTACACTGTGAAACCAGAGCGCCATCCATTTGGCAAAGAACCCAGCTTTTCATGCAGGACCAAACACATACAGGTTCGTTATCACTTCATAAGGTCACCATTGGATGACGACATGTTAGAACTTGTGAAGATTCAAGGAAGCAAGAACCCGACTGATATGCTTACGAAGACTATCACTACGGAGAAATGAAGTTGTCTTCAACTTCAGTTGGTCTCATTACTTGATGATATGGAAGGCCGTCACCGTAGGGAGAGGTGATAGAGATTGAAAGTTAGTCTCTAAGTGGGAGATTGATAGATAACATAACTATCAAACTTGCCATATACCTTTAATTGAAGAGGAAACATGAGAATTGGAGAAACAGGAATGACGGCGATGAAGTTCAGGAAAAACGACAAAGGAAACAGTTTGGAAGCTTCACGGTTGACCGCGAGTGGTGCGGCGGTCGACCGCAAATGTGCACAAGACTCAGGGTGCCCTCTGGACTTTTGGCGGTCGATCGCGGCAGCATGTACGGTCGATCGCGCCAAGCCCTGTAATCAGGGTTTGGTCTCTAGACTTTTTGTGGTCGACCGCGAAGACTGGTGCGGTGGTCGACCGCGAGATCCTGTAGGATATTTTTGCTTTCTGTCGTTCGATGTGTTCGATCGCGACTGTCTCTACGGTCGACCACGAGTCGGGTTTTGGTCCTGGGCTCTTTTTTCTTTCCTGAACTGTTTTAAAATCACGTTTGTATTAACCCTTATGTTATTAAAGGGGAGATTAGGGCAACTTGTAAGATTGATGAAAATAGTAAAATTTTCTCCTACGGCTGCTGTGTACTTTATGTGATTGTTTTTCCTCTCTTCTCTCTCATCTCTATTTTCAAATCGCAAGAGGGGTTCAAAAAACCCTATCATCTTATTGTGCTAATCTAGTTTTGATTTTATTTATATCTTGCTTGCACATATATACTTTATGGAAATGCATTATGCACCTTGTTTAGGCTATGATCCTAGTATTGCTCCTAAATTCAATATTTTCCCCTATGACCAATGGTATTCTAGATTTAATATATTTGTTAGATCTAAACATTTTAATTTATGGGAAGTTATTGAAAATGCTTATATTGTGCCCACTTCGTAGAAATCCAAGTGGAGTAAAAATGATAAAAGAATGTTTACTATAAACAAGCTCTTGTTAAAATTTTTACTAAATGCTTTTGACTCATTTGTTTCTAACAAGTTTGTTCATTTTGATAGTGCTTACACTTTATGAAATTTTATTAAAGCATATCAAGAGAACTTGGAGGCGATCCGACAATCTTTGATGGCTTCCTCTTCAAATTCTATTGGAGCATCATGCACACATCCACTAGGGGATAACCCTATTGTGGTAAGCGATTCCGAGTCCGAAAGTGATCTTTCCATTAATAAACTCGCTTGTGCATATGATAAATTAATGCATGCCTATAAGAAATTGTAAAATAATTTTATTGATCTTAAAAACAAGCATGTAGAATTGAAATCCAATCATGAGTCGCTAGCTTCCAAACTTGATGTAATTGTCAAAGAGAATGTTATTTTGAAAGAAAACAATGAGTTGTTAAGTTTGAAAAATAATAACATGTCTTCATCTATTGCTAGTTTAACTCATGCTAATAATATTGCAATGCTAGAAGTAGAATGTATTATAAATAAATTTTACTCTTTTAAGAATAACCATACATGCTCTTCTTCTATTATCAATGATGTTGTGACCAATAATGAATTGATCTGATTAAAGAACGCATATCATCTTTAGATTCAATCGTTAATTTATGCATTGTTAATTATAAGAAGCTTGTGGATATGTATGCCAAGTCTAGTGCAAATAAGTCAAAATCACCCACTTATTATGCACACATATATAGCAAAGTTTACAAATGTTCCATTTGCGGCCAAAAATCTCATCTAGCTAAATTTTGCTATAATGCACACAAACATAATAATGCTAATAATCATTGTGCATCTCATCAAGTTTCTTCATCATACACACATGCACATGCTCACAATGCTCATCATAAACATGCACATGTGTTCAAATGTGATCTATGTGGTCGGTTTGACCATTTGGCAAAATTTTGCTTTGATTTGAAAAAGACTTCATATTTGCCAAATGTTTCTAGTAGACCACATGTTTTTAAGTGTGATGTTTATGGTAGGTTTGGACATCTTGCAAAATTTTATTTTGAATTGTAAAAAGCTTCCCTTTTGAAAAATGTTCTAATAAGACCACATTTGTTTGATGATGTTTCTCATTTGCAAAATAAATTTAAAAGACCATCTTTTCTTGCAAATGATTCCTGTGCACGCCCACTTGGTCAACACAAATCATTCACCCATTTTCATTGCATGTTTTACAATCGAAAAGGTCATTTACATGACTATTGTTTTGACCGTGTTAGTGCACCACATGTGCTCAAAAGGGATCATTACCCTAGGTCATTGAGCTTTAAGATAGGGGTCATGTCCCTAGACTCTTAGGTACTAAGAGTAATTGGGTACCAAAACTTGTTTGATCTTTAAAAACAAATTTTTTATGTTTTTAGTTTTTCATGTTCTTAAAGATGATTTTTGTTTTAGATTTTATTAAAAACTACTTTCAAAATCTTTAAAAGAAAGTGTTTGTTTTGATTTGTATTTTTGAATTCATTATAAAACACTTATATGATGATATTTATGTGTTTGAGCTTATGGATCATCTACTTATGCTTTATAATGTATTCTATATGTGGTTTGATCAAGTTCTACAAAGAAAATTTCCCTTATTGATCAAACATCATTTTTAAGTTTAAACCTTGATTTATGATTTTATTTGAGTGATTTTTTTTCATTGTTTTCATGATTCTCATGTTTTCTATTCTTTTATTTTCATAAATCTATTTATACATTTGTTTTTACATTTGTGTATTGAGACACACTTTTTCATATTGACATATCTATATGTGTTCTCATTGTATTTTTGTCTGTGAGTATTGCTTAGCATGTTTTCTATATCTATGCATGCTCACATATGTTTGCCTTGGTCCTCATTGCATATATTCATTAAGGCATTTTGATAGGGGGAGTTATTCCCTATTATTTGTTTTTATACTCATCGTGCTTGTAGGTAGGGGGAGCCTTCGCTCTCTACTTGTTTTCCTTTTTTGATGTTGTCAAAAGGGGAGAAATATTGTGAGTATATACTTTCTTGTTTATACGCATGATACTTCTAATTTAAGTAATCATTTCGTATCATGTACACCTCTTTTTGTAAATTATTTGT
>BQKN01001101.1:109476-129848 GCA_022839385.1 Asparagus kiusianus
TAAATATGAAACAAATAAATATAATTAAAAAATACATACTTGTTTCATGTTTATATGCTTATATATGATTTCATCAATATCAAGTTTATTTAATTCAATGAAATCATGTTTATTACAAAATATGTAAAACATTGTGTTTTTAGTTTATAGACTTAAGAACAATAGTTTATATCTTTTATCAAGTCTATATAATTATTGTATAAAGTTTCAAAACATGGTTTAGTCAAAATGTCAAAAATAAGTGTTTCATTTTCATGTTTTGGATTATTTTGTAAAATGAAGAGATTTCTTATTTGGGTGGTGCTTTTTGAAAACTAGTTTTTTGTAACATGTTCATTTACATGTTTATAATCATTTCCTAAAGTTTTATATTTTTTGGAATTTAGTTGCTATTTTTAAATCAAGTTTAAAAATCAGCATTTCTGTTTTAAACCTGAGTATCTGAAATATCCGTTCGCGGTCGACCGGATTGGTCACAGTGAGAGACCACTTGAAGTCCAGAGACTTTGCTCTGTTCTTCAGCCTTTCGCGGTCGACCAGCCATGGCTCTGCTGTCGACCTCCAATATAACCGTTGCACAGTAACGATTAGTTTCTAGTTTTGTTTTCTTATGGTTTTTTTGTCATTTTGTGTGGGTTTTGGCTGATGTTTTGGGTTGTTATAAATACCCTATTAAATTTATCAATCCCACCAACCAAGATTATTTTAAAAAGAGCTTAAGTGTGTTTAACAATTGTTTAAAGTTTGTTTAGTTTGTTTAAAGCTTAGTTTGTGAATATATTTTCACAAGAGGAAGTGGAGATCAATTCTTGGTGTTTGAGCTTCAATTCAACTCTCCTACTCTTATCATTTTAGAGAAATTTCTCTAAACTCAATTTCTAGCTTTATATTTACATTGTTTATTGATTATCATCTCTATAAGCTAGATTTTCATAATTGAGTTTAGATTTGTTTTGATTATACTCTTTGTTCACACACAACCTATTGAGCTTATTGTATTTGTATACATAGTATAATTTGGGATTGTGGGATTGTGACATTGAGAGTGTGCTTTCATTGAGTTCTCATATATTGTAGAGAACAAACATTGTATTGAGCCTTCATTGTGAGGATACACTTTGTAATACACTTGTACACTAAGAGGAATGTGTGGTGAGAGACGGGGTTGTCCCAAGAGGAGTGGCGTCGATAGTAAAGCCTAGGGAGAGGTTGTAAATCCGAGTACTTGAGGTATACACGGGCTAGAGACTAATACTTAGAGGGTGTAGAGTGGGATTGCAAGAGTGTTGATTGTAAAGTTTTCGGTGAGGTAGAAAACCGAGTGTGAGGTGTAAACGTTTTCGGGTGAGCGTTGAAAACCCGGTTGTGTAGTGGATTTCTCCCCGGGAGTGGGGAACAGAGACGTAGGACGGAAGGTCCGAACTCCGTGATCATTTTCTTGTGTTTGAGTTTACTTTGGCGTTTCATTTGTGCGTAGTGTTCATTACATTCTTGTCGCCATTGTCAATTGCTCTTTGTTTATATAGTCCACTATCTTGTTTATATTTCTTTGTGTTTATATCACCCTTAGTTCCATATCCTTGCATATTACGTGTTGCATATCTAATTTGCTAGAATAATTGTTAATAAGTTTTTAATTGGTATTAAATCAGACTAGATTAGCATAAACCTTATTCACCCCTACCCCCCTTCTAGGGTTCTTTCCTAGTGGCATTAGGGTCTAACATGCTTTCCTTTCTTTAAATTTTTAAGTAATGCAAGACCAATGGTTCCATGATCAATCTTCTCTTGAACTCTTTCTTTGAAGACAAAACACTCTTCCTAAGAGTGCCCTAACATGCGATGATGCTTGCAATATCGTCCATCATCGTGCCTCTTGGTATTTTTATCCACCTGTCGAGGTTCAGGTAGTTATATAAATTTTATCTCAGTCAATCCTTTGAAGAAATCATTAACTACTTCTTTAGAAAAGGAGTACTTTCTTCTGAGTCCATCTTTTAGACTTCTCGACTTCTTAACACTATTAAACTTTGAATTCTTTGGTTGGACATTAACCTCACTAGGACGCATTTTTGTGTATAGTGTTGCATAGATCTGTCCATCACATTCTTACCTGTATCATAGGTTTGATCTTTCTTTCCTTTATCTATCACATGTTTAAAGAATTTATAGTTCCCTCTCCTTGATCTACGATTTAACTGATTAAGATAATTTTCTATATTAGTTGATTTAGATACTAAGCCTTCAAAAGTCATAGGCCGCACACCCTTATAGCTTCTAGTTCTATAATGCTCTGAGGACAATGGAGACTCAAGTTTCTCTGTCTATTGATGAAATCGGATGCCCTCTCATCATGGCCTTATTTAGTCTGAGTTAATTTAGTGATGTTCACCATCCTTTGAGCATTATAGAAGTGCTATAAGAAAATTTATTACATTTGCTCCCAATTTCTTATTGTTCCAGTAGAAGTTTGTAGTATCATGTGAAAGAAAGATCTAAAAGTGTTTGAACAATCTGTCTTAATAGGAGTGCACCATTATGAGTGGTATCTTGACATGCTACTAGAAAATGAGTGATGTGATCATGTGGTGAGCCATTCCCATTGAATTTGGCGAATTGAGATTGTTGATAATTCATATCAAAGAAATCATGTCAATCTCAACATGATAAGGCTTTGTATAACATGATCTCTTTGTATATTGATTTTGCATTAGATGTGCCTTGACTCCTTCAATGATGAGTCCCTACACTGTATCAAGTGGAACTGTAGTTGATTGATGCTAAACACCTAAAGCATTATTTGTTGGAGTAGAAAGATTTTCAAAAAGCTTGTGTCCAAAGTTGAGCAATTTCTTCTTCTTTATATTAGAGTTCTCTTTAAAGTTGTACCAATTGATCATCAAGCGAAATTCCATTAGTTGTCAATACTTATTCTGCACCCAGTAAATCATATTCATATTAGAGTGAGAGTAATAATAAGAAGAAGTAGATGATTCATTATCATTATTTTCAACTTCATGAGATACAGACCATGATCTAGACTGACTTCTTATCATAGATCGATTATTTGGTACAATAGTACATCTTTTAAAGTACATATCTTTATCATCAGCCACACTAACAAGCATGGCATTCATTATATGACCGAGAGGATGATTATTTAGATCAGGCACTATAGTGATTTCACATATATACTCACGTAACTAACGGACCCACTTTCTATCTTCAGGAGAGAGATCATGGCCCAACTTATCTTGTCATAGCAGACAATACTCCCTATTTGTTAGCTAATGTTGGTAGGGCTGTCCAAAAAGCCCGTGGCCCGGGCACGGCCCAGTGCCCAGTCGGTATTTGACCCGGACACCCGGGCCAGATCCGGGCCTGGGTCCGGGCCCACTCATCTGCGACCAGGCTCGGCCCAAAACAGTGTCGGCCGGGGCCCAGAAACCGAGCCAGGTGGCCTAGGCTCAGACCCGAGGCCGGCTGCAACGATCACCAGGGGTGACCGTTGCGGGCAAATACTGGGCCGGACCGGGTCGGTCCGGCCCGACCCGGCACCAACGGTCACCTGAGGTGACCGTTGGGCAAAAATAACCGGGCCGGGCCGGGTAAGCCCGGCCAAAACGGTCTGAAATATGACCGTTTTGGCTGGGCCGGTCCGGGCCTGACCGATCCGGCCCGACCATAACGGTCAAAATGGTCGTTTTGACTGTTTTGCCCCTAAAAACGATCAAAAAACAGCTATTTTATGAGGGTTTTTTTGTCATTTTCCTAGGAGCTGCCTCTATAAATAGAGGGGGGTTTTTACTTCTTCTCCTCACACCAAAACTCATCTACTTCTCTCTAATACTCTCTTGTACAATCTTATACTCTCTTATAATCCCTTATACTTTCTAATCCTTCATCAAATGGCTTCTGGTTCTAATTATGAAGAGCAAAACCTATCTCCTACAGATCTTAAAATGAGTCCTACAACAACTACTCCTACTACCGGTGTTAATCCTGAATCTGGTGGTGACGAATCTGTACCAAGAGCTCCTAAAAGGTTGAATCCGATGTGTGGAATTTTTTTGAGAAGATAGACGTCACCAAAGATGAACACGGTAGGATCATCACCCAGAAGACTAAATGTATGTTGTGCGGCCAGACTTTCCAAGCTCATCATAAGAGTGGCACTAACCACCTCAAACTTCATATAGAAAAACACAACGAAGGCCAGAATCCTCAAGGTGATATCCGACAATCTATGATTTCCTAATCCTCCTTTTCTAGTAGTCTCGGTAGTTTGAATTATGATGATGCTCGAGCTAGGAAATGAGAAATCAGGTTTATCGTTCTTCAAAATATTCCTTTTAAATTAGTAGAAGATGATGAATTTGAAGATATGTTTAGAGATGATTTTTATCCCGCATTTACAAAATTTTCTCGTCAAACCTGTCAACGTGATATTTTAAAATATTATCAGGAGGAATAAGGAAAAATAATTTCTTATTTTAAAAATTTATACTATAAATTTTTTTTAACTTCTGATATTTGGACTTTTAGAGCACAAACTGGTTATTTATGTATCACAGCACACTGGATTAATAAAACTTGGTAAATATTTAAAAGAGTTGTTTCTTTTATTGCAATTGAAGAGTCACATACTAGTATTAATATTACAAATTTAATAATTGAAGAACTTATGAAACTAGAAATTAATCAAAGAATATTTTTTCTTTCACTAGATAATGCAAGTAATAACAATGTAGCTGTTGATTTTATCAAAACAACCTTGTCATTGCCATGTCATGGTGATTTTTTTATATTAGATGTATCTGTCATATTTTAAATTTAATTATTCAATTGCATTTATTAAAATTAAACTCATGATAGAAAGGTTAGAATAGTTGCTAATATGCATAATGCTTCTAAAATGAGAATTAAAAGATGGAAACAATGTTGTAAAAGAAAAAATTATAAGCCTAGACTAATTTCAAAAGATCTTAATCATAGGTGGACTTCCACATATGCAATATTAAGTGTAGCAATAGAATGTAAAGAAATTATAAATAATTTTATAAATTTTTATGCTTCTAGTTCTAGGTTTGGTAGTACTTATGGAATAACTGAAGATGAATGAACAATTATATGTAATTTAAATGAGATGTTACAAGTCTTTTATGATACTATAATGTTATTATCTGGCTGCTATTATCCAACAATTACTTTAGCTGCTTTACAAATTTTAAATATTCAATAAAAAATTGCCAAATATCGTACGAATGATCCTTTTAGAGCTATAATTTTTCAAATGGAGAGCAAATTTAATAAGTATTTTAGGCCTATTCCTCATATGTTTGGTTTGGGGGTTCTTATTGATCCATGTTTGAAGGATATTGGCCTTCGAAGTTTGTTACAATCATTGTTTGGTGGATAAGTTATGGACTTAGATGATGGATCCACCCTTACTGCTACTTCTCATCATTTAGATATTATAAATTATTTTCAAACATTATATGATGAGTATGCAGCTAGACATGGTGTAGCTGCACAACAGTCTACAGCTTCGGCGCCTTCGAGCACAGCCCGAGGTAAAAGTGTAAGCTTTGATAGGTATGCAATGGTAGCTGAACTAACTGGTGGATCTGGACTTGCATCAGCATTAGAGGTTTCTAAAATTGATGAATATTTATCTGTTTCTTTAGTTAAATGTCAAGGAAATTCTTTAGATATTTTGCAATGGTGGAGAGTATATGGATCAGTTTCATATCCTATACTTTCCACCATGGTTCATGACTTACTAACAGTGCAGGTTTTGACGGTAGCTTTGGAATCCGCCTTCAGCACAGCAGGATATTTGATTGACGACCACAGGACATGCTTAGATCCGTATACTATACAAGTGGTGATATGCTTATAAGATTGGTGGAGGTACGAGAAGCTAATGCAAGACATCGATCAGATGGCTATACTTGAAGATAAATTTGAAGAGTTGGGACTAACAGATAGGTATAAAGATTAAACAATATTCATCAAATTATAATTTTTATTTCTTATCTTTAAATTTGTAATAAATTATTTCGAAAACAGTTATAAATGATAGTGATATAGGTAAGTATGTGCTAACCTAGTTGGGATGTAGTCATCTATTGTGATGCGACGAATTTTGAAATAAATTTATATTTGTAAATGATTTACTGATTATTAATAAAGAAGTTCTTTTTATTATCTTTTATTTTTATAATTTTTTGTACTTGTAATTCATATAATTTCAAGTTATTAATAATATGATTGTTTCTTATTAGCATTTTCTATAATTTTTATGTATATTTTATGACTTATGGGGATTTTTAAAAAATTTTAAAAAATTAAAAAAAAATAAAAAATTTTCAAAAAAGGCTCGGGCCCGGGTCCGGGCTTCGGTTTCGCCCGGCCCGGGCTCGGTTTTCCGGGTCGGGTCGGGCCGGACCGCCCCGGATGGACAGACCTAAATGTTGGTTCTTACTAGTGAGTTCATTATTGATAGTACTAATGTTGATGATGGATACCTTCATATATTGATAAGGAGAAGTGTCTTGCCTTTCATTGATTTCAGGCATGAGAAGCTACACATGATGTTCGAAGAAATATTATGTTCTAAGCTCATGATGAGTTGGTTCTGCAGATTGATATCGAGGAGACTTACTCCAATGCGAGTCATCTTTATTTGGCCCAGATATATGGCCCTATGAGAATAGGGTTGGATCCTATATAGACTCATAACTTGCAGGTTAACCTAAATAGAATTGGTAGTGCCAAGAAAGAGGGGCATCATTTCTGTGAGCCCTCATTCTAGGCCTCCCTAGGTAAACAGAAGCGGACGCTGTAGAACGTTGCCCCGACGTCTCCTTTGGGGGTTGTTAACTTGCACTTATTGCACTGGGGTGGGCATTAACCTGCATAGGTTCTTGAAAAATAAATCTTTCTGATAGGGCCCTTCGGTTAGTGAGCTTGGATGGTTGAAGAGGAGGAAACTCCCTATCATAAGGATTTAGTCCCAATGCCTCTATGCCCCGAAAGCATCCAATGTGAGGGAAGCATCTTTGAGTAACATAGTGCCCCCTGTAAGCCAAAAAGGAATCTAGGCCTTCTTCAATCGCTTCCTTACCGTTTCCAACATGAAAAGTGGACAGCTTCTCCCTGTTGTCAAGGGTATATTTAGGATCCTCATAAATGACAATATCAAGGGCACTCCTCAGGTTTGTATTGGGCTTATGAGCATTAGCAATAAGGGCAATATGAACTAGGATTAAGGGTGATTTTCTCATCCTTTTCTTCATAGCCTCAATCACCATATGACTAAAGCCATCATCATTCTCATGATATGTGTTGGGTAGACACGGCATTTAGGTTGTGGGATAGGATGTGGTGTTGATTTAGGAATGCTCTCCGCGTAGCCATCTCCATAGGAACTAGCACATAATGCACCAATTTGCACAAACAAGAGCTTTTAATTCATGCCATTAGCGTTTTTGTTGTTCACTTGATTTGTCATTTTTCCTGTGTACAATAAATGCAGAGACAATATTCTAGTGCTTTGTGTATAGAGTTTTTTAGTACTTTATCACAGGATGTTGTCTAATAGTTGCTCTCTAAAAGATGATGGGAAAAGCATGCTCTCACTATGCTTGCCAAAAAAAATTTAAGCGTCAGAAAGTCTAATGAATATTTTTTAAAGAAATCCAAAGTGGTGCTAGTATCCATCAGAGGAGAAATCATATTTAGGTAGGCTAATCTCTTCTTGAACAAGTTGTGCCACCAATCTCAAGGACAGTGGAGCAATCTCTAAATATTTACTTCTTAAATACATATTAGTATCACTTTAATTGTAAAAGAGTGGGTTACAAGCTTCTAGAAATTGATTTCTTTATGTTAGTTACACTTATTAAAAGAAATCACTAATTAGTAGAACGTATAAAATTATATAAACATCAAAGTAAAGTGCAGAGAAATATTAATTTCATTATCTTTTTAATATATTATAAATTTTAAGGAAAAGGAGAAGGAGATGGGAGCTTCAGTCTCCAAACTATGTATTTGAAGCCCTACTTCCTTTAAGATTAAAAATGTAGAGAACCTTATCATTATCTCTTTCACACTTCTATTTTCTCTTTCGTTTTGGTTTCTCTCAATCTTTTTCTTTATCTATTTTTCGTGTCTGATCTTACATTTCATTACATTTTTATGCCCTTGTTATCTATTTTATTTGAATAAATATATCTTATACTAATATTTTTTTATCTTAATTTATAGGTAATAAAGAATTATTAAATAAGAGCTCAAATGAAGATTATTCGAGCCCAAAAGATCTTTAATAAAGTCTAAAATGCCTAAATCCAAAGCCCGCAACTAAGTTTAGAAGAAAAATCTCATCATTCATAGCTTTCTTGGTTAGTGATTATTAATAACATGGCCTGCAAATTGAGAATTAAATTAAATCTGGAAAAAGACAAAGTTAAATTCGTGGTCAAGATGGTCAATCGCAAAGAATAGGCGAAATCTCCTAATTCGGAAAGTAGAATATAACATAATATATAAGAAAATTATCAATCTCAATTAGATAAAGTTATCCAAATTGGTAGGTTTTCTAGAAACTTCGTTAGCAGTAGCAGGTTATGATAGAAATCAGAATTTAGTTACTTATGTATCCAACTATTTAAAGCCGAGCTAAATCCTAAGAAGCCCAAGAGAATTCAAGAGAAGCCCAAGAATCTTAAATAAATTAATACCAAGAGAAATAAAGCTCACAAAGCTCATTTATAACTATTAAAACAATGGTGTAGGTTTCTTGAAGAGATCCTATGGTTGTGAGTGTTACTTGGGGACTAAGCAAAATTTCATCGTTGTGAGGATTACTTGAAAGCCAAGAAAAATCTAAAGGTTGTAAGAAATTCTTGTTATCTATAAATAGACGGGTGGATTGACAGTTAAGAGTGTAAAAAATTTTATAAACTCCTTTTTCGAGAGGATGATCTTTAATTGGCCTTTCAATTTGTAAACTCTTTAAGTTTGTAACAAATAAAAAATTCTCTTTTTAAGTCGTCTTTTTTCTTCTTTATTGATGAAGATGAATATGAAGATTTACTTTCAAGGGGCGAAGCCTTTATAAGGTAATTTTTTATTTTTCTCTTCTATTTTCTTGTTTTAGAAATTTATATTTTAGAATTCTACTTTCTTTTTATTTTTATGCTGATAGATTAAATTTATTTCATGCCTTGTAGCTTAGATTTAGTTTCATGCTCTTTTCTTATTTTTTTGCTTTGTGGAATTTATTTTTTATTTTTCTTTTATTATGTAGATTTACTTTTATGCTCTTTTATTGTTGTTAGTTAGATTTACTATATGCTCATAGTTTAGATCCTTATTTCTTTATTCTTGTTCTGATTTTTATAGATAGTTTTTATTTTTCTTATAATTTAGATTTCTTTTTTTTATGCTTTCTAGTCTAGATTTTATTTTCTTATTTTTATTTTGTAAAATAAGCAACTAAACCTTGTAGGAAAATTGGAATTGTATAAAATTAGTTTCATTTCTTTTATGATTTATGGAATGCTCACTTATGCTTAAAATAATCATATTTAGGATAACCAACTAGAGAACTAATTGGTAGAAGAAGAATTTGATAATATATACTTATCTTGAGTGATTTGATAGGTTTGTTAAAGAATTTTAGAATTGCTATCTAATTACTTGTTCTTTTTAAGAATGAAAGTTTTGCTTAGATGATAAGTTGATAGGTTATGCTTTTCTTAAATAGTTTAATAGTGTATGCTTAGTAAATCTAAAGTAAAATATGACAAAAAGAGAGTATAAAATTAACTAGTGGATTCAATTTTAGATTCTAATATTCTCTACTTAAATTTCTCTAGCTTTTACTTATTTTCATTTTTCTCTCTTTGATTATTTTTTCTCTTCTTGATTTTGTTCTTTTCTATTTTCTTTATTTTCCCTCCTTGTTTCTTCTTTGTTTTCCTTTATTTGTTCACTCTCTTTCTCCCCTCTTGTTCTAGCTTTTTTTATTTGCAAGTAATCACACATTCTCTATACTTGCACACTTTCACTCTTGTTTGTCCACACATTTCTAGGATTCAATTCAGAATTTTTCTTACATGTCTTCCTCATGGGATCCATATTATAACTATACTATAATTTAATAGTTGTCCTCTTGTAACTTTAGTGCATGATGTTTATTATGCCCATATTATGTTTTTGGCACCGTTGCCCATGAGGTGCTTGTAATTCTATTTTGGTTCTTTGATTTATGTGTTTAATTATGTAGAAATAAATTTATAGAAAAAAGTAAAGAATTGAAGATTAAAGATTAAACATTTTCTTAAAAAGGTGAGTTCTCATTCTAGTATTTTTTTTAATTCCACCTTTTAGTTAGTTTCTCACAATTAGAGACAATTAGGAGGTAATAAAAATTTAAAAAAAATCTCTTGACAACCCTAATAAAATCCACCCTCCACTTGAATAGCTACTAATAAGACAATAAATCCAAATAAGACCTCTCTCTCACACACTTGTTTGTTTGTGGACCATATATATACATATATATATATATATATATATATATATATATATATATATATATTGCATCCTTTTATAGTTGCTTTTAATTCTAAGGGTTTGCATTGCATATAGTTAGTAGAAATTCTCCCTAGTAATTTGAGCATTTTGATTTGTCACTCTCTTAACAATATTCTTAAGGGCAAAACCTAAAATCAAGACAATGTGAAGGATTTTATCACTCTTTCCATAGCCCACAAATAACTAATTCATCACTACACAAAACCAAACCTTTTAAAATTCATTAAAGGTTGGCCCCTAAGAACTCGACCTCATTAAGGAACAAGAAATCCTTCAGTGAAGCAGTTTAAATTTACTTAAATCCGTTGGTATCTAAGGAAATGTTTAGGAGTTGCGTAAGGCGCTCTTCAAAGAAAGAGGACTTAATTGGTCCTTAGTCTCCCTCTAGTACTATCCTTACCTAGTTAACTGACCAAGTAAACTTCAATCTTTTCACTTAGGGGTTGTTTGGTTGCTTTGCATCACATTCCAAAAATAATTTTCCGTCATTTTTTGGTGTTTCCCTCACTTTCATGAAAAAGTATTTTTTTGGCGTTCATTTCGTCAAAAAACATGGAAAAAAATTATTTTTCACCACTTTCATTAGTTTGGTTCAATTTAAAAAGAGAAGAAAGTAGTTTATATGTTAATATATTCTCTCATTTTCTATTTTTTTAGTTCAAACTAAAAAAAGAAGAAACCATGGTTATGATCATCATGGTTATGATCGACAGAGTTCCTAATTACAATTCGAGTTCCTAATTACAAAAGAGAGTAATGACTAGGTTTGCTTAGCAACGGTAACATCTCGAACCTTGTGCCTAGTGCAGGGCAAGCACGCAAAGTGCACATGGTGGAAGTCTCCGATGAGGTTGCTAGAAGATTTAAAGAGCAACAAGCGACCATCAACTCCTTGAAGGGAACGATGGAACAACTTATGAACAAGAAGAAGAAGAGGAATTCACGGAATCGGCGAAGATCCTCGAAAAACAGAGAGCGGGAGCCTACTCCTCCTAACTCAACTAAAGAGGAAGATAATCGCGGATCACATTCGGATTATTTATCCAAGTCTTCAGGAAGACCATCGCATGCTGGCAGCACTCCTCAGGACAAGAGGATCGATGAGTTCCAAAGTCAACTCAACATCCTGAAGCTCCAGAAGAGCATGAAAGAGCTGGGGATGGTCATACCGTATCCAGTCGAATGGGATATAATCCCCTACTCGGCAAAGTTCAAACCAATGAGCTTAGTTCAGTTTGATGACACGGGATCTTCCTCACAACATATCTATAACTTCCTGTCTCAAACAGGATTTCTCATGAGGAATGATCCTATCCTCACTTGACTGTTCATCGGCACCCTGAGGGGGGTGGCCTTTGAATAGTTTCGCAAGCTGGAAGCAGACTCTATCAAAACATGGGCTAATGTGGAGAAGCTTTTCTTGGCTCGTTTCTTTGACGATGATACGGAAGTGTCGATGACCACTCCGCTTGCTGTGAAGCAGAAGAAAACGGAGTCGATCAACGACTTCGTAAAGAGATTCAGGAACTAATCGCTTCGTTGTCAGGACCAGGTCTCTGAAAGCACATTGATCGAGATATGCCACGACAATCTCTCGATCGACATTTCTAAGGTCACCGCAGTGGAAACTTGGACTTGGAAGGAGCTTGTTCGCCAGGGTGAGCAGGTGGAAAACATGATAAAAAGGCTGGAAGTCGAAGAGCCTCAATCCAAAAGAGGAGCTTTGGAACCAAGTGTCCCCAGGAACCCTTCTCGGTCAAGGGGGGAAAGAGATCATGGCTGTCGATTCTACTCCAGCCCCCAAGTCAGCTCAGAGACAGAAGCCCAAGTCTTTCGAGCAGTGCTCTCTGAGGCAATATGGTTTTAAGGAAGACCAAGTTATGGCTACCTTCGATACTCTCCTCAAGAGCAACAGGATCAAGCTGCTAGAGATCATGAAGCCTAAAGATGTGAACAAAACAAATGATCCGAACTTCTGCGTGTACGACAGATTTGTTGGTCATCATACCTCCAAATACTATATCCTTAAGGATAAGCTACAAGCTCATTATGACGCGGGAGTCCTAAAGAAGAAAAATGTGTAGAGGAAGGTGACTACAAACATAGTCACTTTGAAATTCAGGACAGATCTTCAAGAAGTCTATGCACTAGCAAGAGTTGTACCTATCCGCAATGCGGAACTAAAGATTGTCAATGTCGATCCTCACAATCAACGAGAGAAAGCTTTGGTGCCATAGACCTTGCCATCATACAGGTGATGTGGGTTCATCCTGATCTCCTTAACGACGAGCAATGGACTTCCAACAAGTCCAAAGAAAGCCTAAGCTTTGTAACGTTATTTTGGCAATTCCAGATGATGACAAAGTAGAAATAGTGACCCTCACCGATTTTGATAATTAGGTAGATGCACTGGTTACCCGAGCGAGGAAGGAATTAGCCAAGAACTACCCTTCGATAGTGGAAAGTCCGGCAAGACCACCAACGGGACCGTCACCAACAGTCCAACCGAATCCCCACAAGCCAATTTTAAGTAGTCAACCCTTTCAGTTTGAACTACTCACACAGCTAAAGAACATTCCAGTCAGGATCACCTTGTATGATCTCAGAGGCGCTAGCCGAGTCTACCAGGGAAGCTCTACAGGAGGCACTAGCTAACTCAGATGCTTTTACTACACATTTCTCACCTACTTCAGAAGAGGATGTGGCGTAAGGGTGTCCACAATGCTGCCAGACATCCAGACAACAAATTCCCTGCATTACCTTCACTACTTAGGATATGCTCATCAATAGTACATCCCACGACTAACCCCTGTACTTCATGGGATACGTCGGCTTCTCTCGAGTGGACAGCATCTAGGTAGATCCAGGGTCTACACTGAGCATTGTCCCCTTGAAGCTCATCAAACACTTAGGGGTGCCTCAAAAGTGATTGTCTACAATGACTTCCACCATCTTTAGCTTCAACGCCACTGGAACTCAGCCGCTGGGGAAGATCCGCCTCAAGTGCTGACTGGGCGACATGAAGACGAAATTGACCTGCTACGTTATCGATGCGAAGCCTTTCTACAATATGCTATTGGGTTGGCCATGGATCCATAGCAACTGGATAGTCCCATCCATATTGCATCAGTGTTTGAAGTATGTGGATGACCGTGATCAAATAAAGACGGTGGTCGCTGTAAGTAGCCCTTCAAGGGGTTGAAAACTATTTCGCCAGTTATTTGCACTACCAGTACTCTGAACCGGGCGACAAGCCACCGGTTGAGGAACCTGACAGTGGTAATGAGGCCAATAATGAGTCTGAGTGCAACGAGGGTCTTGTCTTGAATGACATTGAACCCATTGTAATCGGCTATGGAGGCCTTGTTATAACCAACGCTAATGATGCAGACGGGTTTATCCTGAATGAAGATCCTGACTTTGCTTACTTGTCGTCTAGTTCAGAGTCTAGTAATGACGAGTTTAACAATTTGGTTATAGAGTTATATAACAACTCTTCTTTGCACTTGCTCGTGTACTCGTCGTTTGTCACAGAAAAACAAGCGATCGAGTCCTCACAAGCCATCTTTGTCATACTCGTCCGAGGTAATTATCAGAAAGATATTATCTTTGTAAGGATAGATTGGCCTATGCGCACAATGTGGGATGAGTTAGACGATGATGAGCCCGCTCAATTCTTGCACTACGATCAAATCGTGAAGTGTATGATGGAGAGCATAGGTTATGCCTTCATCCATAAAGAAGGGTTGAGTATTCAGACACCACTCGAGCTCACCTGCAAGCCCCCCAGCCTTGCCTGAGTAGTGCAAGCAGCTGCTTGATTGTGGGAGTGGGCAAGCCCACGTCCCACGTTCTAAGTGAGGGAGCATGATTCTTATCACCCCTAGGGGAAGGTATGGTGCTCTTCACCCCTGTGAGCGATCACATCCCACAAATCAAAGGATTGACCATGCCTTTCCTTGCCTATTTATAAGCCACCTTTGGAAACATGAAAGGGGCGGGGTATTTTTTTAAGACTCTTCAATCAGAGACTTGGGCTTGATCGGCTGGGCATTTTGAGAGCTTGGTTGGACATTCTTAAGCAAAAGTTTAGATTGTTGAAGTAGACTCAATCTGAACTCTCATCAAGCTCGGGTAATCGAAGCTTGGGTAATCGAACTTGATATTCAATAAGCTCGGGTAATCGAAGCTTGGATTGTTGAAGTAGACATTCTTAAACTTTTACATATTAGCCATCTTTAAGCATTCGGCCTTGATACTCATCAAACTCGGGTAATCGAATTCAATCACAAAAGAGCTTCTACTGCGTACTGAAGCTCAACCACAGTTTTGATCGAATCGTCCAAGGGAAGCAAACTCGGCGTAAGCATTTGAGGGAGGCGTCCTATCTCTACCGAAGAACCCACGCTAAACAAGAAGAGCATTCTCTTCGCTTCTATTGTAATTTGATTTCTTGATTTTTAATATGCAATTCTTATTAATACGAATCTTCTCTTTTCGAGAATCAATTTTGCACCCTACAATAATGCCTCCGAAGTTGGTGGTAGAATAAAAGAATTTGACTATAAATACTCCTGAAGGGTGGTGAGGCCACCAAAGGCTATCATGAATTACGGTTCCTGTAGGTGTGAATGGCTCCAAATAGGAAAGAAGAGCCGTGATATCAGTTCTATCCTCTGGAGTGATCCCACTTCTGAGGATAGGAGGTTAGTTCCAAGAATTTTGGAGCATGAGACCTTGAGAGTGTGTGGAACAGGAATGAGAGAATGCTAACTGATGAGCTCTTTGGAATAGAATACTAAGGGAGCTGGCACTAGTCCATTTATCTAGCCAAAATCTACATGATTTACCATTACCTACATTCCATCTAACATGACTAAAGAAAGTATGGTGAATATAGTATAAATCATGAATAAATTTAGAAGCTGAGCCTTTGGGGGGATGTACTATGGGGTTGGAATTATCATTAGAGTATAAGGAGAAAATGACTTTGCTAACTAATGATTTCCTATCAAGGATTTTCCAGATCCATTTAGAGAGGAGGGCTATGTTGAAGGAAGAGCTATTAATAACTCATAACCCTCCTTCTCTTTTGTCTTTACAAACTATACCTCACTTAACAAGACATTTGGAACTAGAAGGATGTTGGTTATCACTCCAAAGGAAATTTCTCCTAATTTTGTCAATGGCCTTGGTTAGCAAGACTGGCAGTTTGAAAAAAGACATATAGTATAGGTGGAGAGAGGAGAGGACTGAGTTGAGTAATGTAAGACAACCTCCAATGGATAGAGATTTGTTTTTTCACAGAGCAAATATTTTTGAGAATGAATCCAATATGGGTTGTCATTCTCTTCTAGTGAGAGAGCCTTTCTTCAGGGGAAGACCAAGATAGGAGAAGGGGTAGGAGCCAACTGAGCAATTAAGGGTATTTGCCAGACGGGTACCTTTGTGGGTGATTTTACCAAGATAGAAAAGGTTGGTTTTAGAATAATTAACGTTAAGACCCGAGATGTTGGCAAAGACCTTGGCATACATTATTCAATAGCTTCAGATTTCACCATCTTATTTTGAGCAGACGAGTACATTTGTGGGGGATTTTACTTTATTCAATAGCTTCAGATTTCATCTAGATTATTTTGAGCAATTTTACAATAAGTGTCTTTTATACTTTGTCATAGATAGGACAAGCTCCTGATAAGAAAAATCAACATTAAATCATAATTCGAGTACAGGAGAAGGTGTTGCTCAACCTCTTCCAAACCATCCAAGAACTTCTATGAGTTCTAAATCATTATTTAAATAGCTGCATATAGAGGTGAACTTAAAAAAAAATCCAACAAATTTAGTTCTACAGCAGCATATAAAGGGAATATTTGCAAAAGGTACTTTTCAACCTTGTTTGCGAAAATTTTCTCAGACACTTATCACTAAAAAATTCAGATGACTTAATCCAACTTGGTTTGACAACTATCCAAATTGGTTGGAGCACAGAGTAAAAAAAGATGCATCATTTTTTTATATTGTTATATTTTTAAAGCTCAGAATGAACAATTAGGCGGGAATGTGTTTACTTCCAAAGGATTTAGAAACTGGAAGAATCAAGAAAGAATTTGAATGCTTTATTGGAGGCTCAGATAACTCGCATAATCTAACAGTGGAAAAGTGGTGAGAACTTATTAAAACAAGACTAACACATTGACAACACAATTTCAAGGCACTCAAGTCAGGCTCAAATTGAATAGAAGATTTGATCGAATGCATCAATTGATTCTGTTTGGTACCTTTTACAATAAGAATTAACTCTTCATCGACATAATGAGCCTATGAATTCTAGAAACAGATGCAAATTTCTAAAGCTTTTGCAAGTTCATGTGAATAATTGCGAGGAGTTACAAAAGTTATTTTAGTAAATACTGCAAACACGTGAAAAAGCTAATTTAGTAGAAAAACCCACATACTAGACGGAATATTCTAGACGGAATTTTTTCCGTCTAGTTTGTATTAAACTAGACGGAAAATTTCCGTCTAGAATATTCCGTCTAGAAAAAACTATTCTAGACGGAAATTTCCGTCTAGAATAGCAAAGTAGACGGTTTTAATATTTTTTTTATTTTTTTAAATTAAAATAAATATCCTAGACGGAAATTTCCGTCTAGGAAACATTCCAGACGGAAAATTTCCGTCTAGGATGGTGGGTGCCCCTTCAGCCAAAATTTCACCCCCAATTTTAGTTTCCCCGCCTAAATTCTCAAATTCTGAAATAAAATACTCAATCGCCGCCTAAATTTCATTCCCAAATTTCTCCCCCTCCCTCTTCATCCACTGAGTTCCCCTTCCCCTCCGCAGCCTCCTCTCCCTCTCCCGATCCCGATCCCACCCAGGCCCCAACCCCCTCGACCGCATCCTCGTCGCCGGGGCCCACTCCCCCGCCGATCTCCTCTCCCTCCTCGCCCGCGCCAAGTCCTCCTCCCTCCTCGGCTCCGCCCTCCTCTCCAACTCCACGTCGTCATCTCCGCGGCTGAGGGTCGCCGCCATCAAGGCCCGATTCAGCTCTCTCGAGCTCATCGGGAGTGGCTCTTTCGGCTATGTCTTTAGAGGGTAAAGTTTCCCCCTTTCTACAATCCTTTGATTTCATTTGGGAATTAGGTTTTGTTTGTAACCAGTTGGAAGTGGGATCTTTTAGGGTTTGATTGTGCATTATTTAGGGAGTATGTTGTTGGCCTTAGTTTGGGTTTTTTTTTGTACCGATCTGTGTGTAGGAAATGTAATTAGATGGTGATGGGATGATAAGTAGAAGCATGAATCGGAAATGTAATTGTCTAATATGTCAAGTAATTTTCTCTTTTGTTCGGTTGCAAAACGTCACAAAATGATTAATGTTTAGTTTATAAGGCCCAATATGATTTGGGAGGCAATTGATTTCCATGCTGAATAGCATGTTTGCTAAGTTCTCATTCTCAAATCTCATGCTGATTCAATTCTAGCTGATGATGTGCCTGCAATTTTGGAAATATTAGTAGTAATTCAACTACTACTTGTATTATCTGACATATATTTGTAGTTAAGTTTGATGCTTATGTGCTCATTCTTTTCTTCCTCAGTTGTACGTTGTTTGTATATACTTGGTAACTTCAGTTTACAACAGAAGAAGAATATAATAGACTGAAGCTGAGCGTGATGGCTTCTGTTTTTCTTAATTAAAGTGATTCTCTATTATTAACAGGGATGAAAGAAATTGCGAACTTATTTATCCTTTACAGGTCTTGAATTAATGTCGGTAGAGAACAAAATGCTGCCAAATCCGCAGCCTTGTAGAATATTGCTCCTCGGCATTAGTATTGAAGTTCCCAGGGTTCTTACTGCAGTTAGGATCCATTGCAGGGGTTGCTTGGATAATTGTCCAGATTTGGAGGGGCATGTATATCAAGCTGTTGTATGTTTCTTATGTTCCCATATGTATTGATGTTTTAATTTGATTACAAGTTTTCTGTCTTGTTGGAAACACTGTGCAGAGGAAGGCAAGAGGAGCACTTGAGTTTGTTTGGAGCATACTTGACTTCCAAAAGGACCAAGATGTGAGAAAAACCGTTGGATATGAAATATCTCAGCAGGTACGATCTCTCTATTAGCTAAATTCTTTCCAGGTAGTATGCCTTTTCAGTACTGACTTTTATCACTTTCTTTTCTTTGTAAAAGTTTAACTTTTAGATATAATCCATTGGCTCTTTATGTTGATCATTATGCATTATAATGTTTGTTATAATGTTTGTTAGTGTAGTAGTGTATAATGGTTGAAATATTTCAGTTTTATCATACTGACAAAAGAGTTGTGAATCAATTCGTCTTAATATGTTACATGTTGCTGAACCATTTAGACAGGAAATGTTATTTTCTGCCTAGGATGATTATCCAACACCAGCTGCAAAGAATAAGCTAAGAACCATAAATCTAACGTAGGGTCATCTTTCACTAATTTCTGTGCTTCAGGAATCATCACCGATACAAGGTTTTAGCTCTACTTTGGTACACGAACCAATCTCATTCATCAGGCACATACAGTTATTACCATGATCCTGTTAGGCCCAATGATGCTACAATGAGGATAACAAAATTTAAGATGTGGTAGAGTCAATGACTTTTCCTAATATAATTGACTTGTATTCAACTTGAACCTGAAACAACAGAAGGCAAAACTGGTTAGGTTGGGATTTGTTCTGCTTTTTACGTGTTTGAGAATCTAACCAAACTGGAAAAATGCAAACCTAATATGAAACTACATGGAAGGATTACCTCCTCATTGGTTAATACTTTTTCCTAGTACGACCTAGGGTCAGTTTTTTTTTGTCGTTTTATACTCATAGCTGACATAATAATGTCAATGAGAAAGATCAGAAGATGTAAATCAAAATGTTTCCTGTGTTGGCCATGAAAAATGAGAAAAATCATGGATGCATCAGCATCTCTTGAAAGTGAACTTAGGTGGGAGATTCATTCATCGACAAGCCCTTGGTTGTTCAGTTAATATCATGTAGCAAAGAATATACAGATAGTAAGCACCAAGAACCTCCATCCCATTGTTTAATGATCAATTCTAGCTGATGCATTTTGAGATTAGCAGGCCTTTACATATCCTTTTAAAATTTCTTCACTGTTTTCTGTTCTTATGTGGAATTTAGGATCACACGATTGTAAATAAAATCTATTTCTTGAGACAGCTACTCATTATAAAACTGGGTGGTGTTTAGTAGTGTATTTTGTATTCAAGATCTTCACGTAAACACATTGACATCAATTTTGCATACTAGGATGCTGCATCTCTCGCAATTGCCATCATAGAGAAAAACTTGAGAGGTCAAACGTTTTTAGGGTGTGATGACCATCCTTTATCGCGGTCTGTTCTCCCTCTCTTTGCAATATACTGTCAATTATGTCTTTTGGTTACTTATGGAAAATATTTTCCCCTTGATATAGGTAAGAAATAATGGAGTGTGTGAAACGAAGCGGAAAGTTTAGCAAGGAGTTGAAGAAGCTTCTGCATTGTCATAGCCATTGTAGATAATTTATGTAAAAGTTTGTAAATAATTTATGTATCTCTCTACTATTTTGATGAATATATTATTTGAATATAATGGGATTTGATATTGGAATATAATTAGATGGTGATGGATATGATTATAATTCTTTTTGTTCAATATTGTGTACATGCATCCAAATTAGATTCTGCAAAAAAAAAAAAAAAAAAAAAAAAAAAAAAAAAAAAA
>BQKN01001101.1:129948-144285 GCA_022839385.1 Asparagus kiusianus
AAAAAAAAAAAAAAAAAAAAAAAAAAAAAAAACTACTGTAGCACAGTATCCTAGACGGAATTTCCGTCTAGGATACTAAAATTCCGTCTAGGATGCCTTTTTTTGAAAAAAAAATTTAAGAAAATAAAAAATATCAATTTCCGTCTAGAATGATTATTCTAGACGGAATTTCCGTCTAGAATACTCATTCTAGACGGAAATTTTTTCCGTCTAGGATGAATTATTCTAGACGGAATTTCCGTCTAGAATAATCCGTCTAGGATGTATTATAGACGGTTTTAAATTCCGTCTAGAATATTCCGTCTAGGTTGTATTCTAGACGGAATTTCCGTCTAGAATACTACATCCTAGACGGAAACTTTCTAGACGGGTATTCTAGACGGAATTCCGTCTAGGATACACATCCTAGACGGAATTTTGTGTATTCTAGACGGAATTTTCCGTCTAGGATGCCTAATTTTTTAGCAGTATAAGGTGAATGATACACCATTAATGTGTGCCAAGTATAGCATACATACCATTACATTATTTCGTAGTTTCTTTATCGAAGCTACCGATGTTCATATCGTTTTGGTAATAATAAGCAATCAACTCAATTCGATTAATAATAAATGCATATGTATTTCATGATGTTTTAAGATGAACTGTGCATGGTATAGAAATAAGTGAGTCTTAAACTAAAGTCTACTTTGATCATATGGGAGTAACCGCCTCTTAGTTATGATGGAACTCGATTTAGAGGTTTGTAGATCAAGACATGAGTTTTTTTAGCGAGACGGGTCAAAACAATCAACTGTAAATTAGACACCTGAGGTACTGCACTGTCTAGAGGCTAGCCAAGACATCTGGTCATGCTGGCAGATGTCTGGATATCACTTGACAAAGAGACATTTTGAGGAAATTAACATAGATGTTTGGACGTTAGAACCAAACTCTAGACCTAATGCTAGAACATTTGGTTATTAAGGATAGACGTTTCTGGACATGCTACGACAGAAACTAAATATTTAGGAAACCAACATAGTGACGTCTGGATGTCAAAACCAAACGTTTGGTCTAGAATCTCCAGATGTTGGGATGACGTATATTGGCTAAAATGTTTTGTTTTCTTGATATAATCAAGCCGTGATAGAACCCTATAGAAGCTATTCTAGGGCTTATTTTCTATTAGAATTCAAGGGAATAACAAAGAGAGAATTGTAGAGATTTGAGAGCACGAGTTGAGAGAAAAAGAAAGATTTCTAGGATTTAAAGAGTCCTTGATCACCATTGCCTATCAAAGTTTGTACATATCCTTAGACCTATGTTAATCATTGGATTATGAACGTTGTGGAGGGCAGCCAGCCCTTGCATCACATTGTAAGGCCCTGGATTTTGTTGATAAAATAATATATGTAATTTAGAGGATTTTTTTTCAAAATAAATATATATTTCTACTCCATATGATAAAATAAAATGAACCACATATCAGGTGAGGATCTCCAACCTGTTCTCTCCGATTTGAGAATTTTCTTCTTATTTTTGCTCAATTTGATAACGTTTGAATCTGATAAAAACCCTATAATTCATGCTAAAACTCACAGGGATCTTTATTGATGATTTCTCTCATGTGTGGGAGTAGATTTTATGAGATCTAATAGGGTTTACCCAAACACAATTGCCAAAATTGAAAAAGTTTACACGTTTACAAACAAAATCCTAGTTCTCTTTATTTTCTCAATGTTTAATCTTAGAAACATGACAAAAACATGTATTTTTCATCATATCATAGTTTATAATAATCATGAGAAGATTCTAGGCAAAACAACAAAGGAATGAGGCGAGTCATATCGAAGAACAACAGTAGTGACTATTAGAATCGTTAGATGGTGTAGCATCAAACATTTGATTAATTTGAGATAAGATATCTAGCGCTTCCACACCAGACATGTGAATTATTGTTTAGATGTTTGGTTAGAAATGGTAGACGCCTAAATTCAAACAACAGAAATAATGTTTTCTAAATTTTGTATAGAAACATCTAGTTCCGATTTTAGACATCTAGTTTGAGCTTTCAGACGTCAAAATTGGACTTGTTTTTATATTTAACTCTCTACTGATATAATTAATAGTTTGATTAGACTAATTAATACATTTAACTTTGTTTAAAGGGAAAGTCCCATGAGATACCTATATATTTATGGAGTATTTTGATCACTTGGATACCTCAGCACATGTTAAATAAATATATATAACTCACTATAAGGTGAATAAATGGTTCAATAAAATCATTATGAGTTGTTTTGTGCTGGGATGATATATTAAATGTTACACCTAATCATTGTACATGTAGATGGGTGTAGAGACCTGTATCCTAGACTATAAAATGTACATCGACGTAGTTAGTCCTAATACGTGATTTGACTAGGTAATTGGTCCCTGACCTAGACCATTCTAGTTAATATCAACTAGGTTGTGTGAGATTGCTAGAGGTTGTGAATTTTAGTGCATAACATTACATGTCCAAATTAAATAATAGTAGAATGTGGAATAAGTAATAAGATGGATCACGTCTTAAGGTTGGCTGGTTGATTAGAGGACTCCAATGTGAGTAACTATTTGATAACTTTTTAGAAGTTAAGTCTTATTAGTTATTCATTGTTCGGCGTAAAAATTAACTCCCGAAAAGGGATTGTTTGTATTAATAAGAATGACTTATATCAAACTAAGGATCAACAATTACAACATAAGCGAAGAGAATGCTCTTCTTGTTTAACATGAGTTTTTCGGTAGCGATAAGACGCCTCCCTCGAATGCTTGCGTCGAGTTTGCTTCCCTTGGATGATCCGCACGAGGTTGTGGGCAAGCTTTAGTATGCAGTAAAAGCTTGATTGGATGAGTTCGATCAACCGAGGCCAAACAAGTGCTTGTGCTTGTGGGCCGAATATGCCACGAATTCGGTCTTCTTGAATGACAAGAAGTCCGATCTCCAAAGAACAAGACTCCACCAACGGCGTGCCAGGAACAAGACGGATCTCAAGTCCAAGATGGTCTTGAGATCTCTCAAATTCACCCTCAAAGAGGTTAGGTCCTAAGACATTTTCTCTATAGCTGCTCATTGCCTTTTATAGAGAGGAAGGAGGGTGTAATCACTCCCTTAATTCATGGGAAGTGACAATTTTCATACTGGGTATGGCTATAAGGAGAATCATGTCAAATCCCTTAAATCGTGAGAAGTGATAATTCCCATACTTGGTATGGCCATGAGGAGAATCATAGACATTCCCTTAAATGGTGGGAAGTGACCTCTCCCATGCCTCAAATAGGTGGAATTGGCAAGCTTGCGGGTGAGCTAGCCTTGTGCAAGCGAGCTGCAGGCGAGCTTCTAGCTGTTAGGCGGGCTTGGCCTTTAGGCGAGCCTGGACCATGCAGGCGAGCTTCAAGCTGTCAGGCGAGCTTAGCCTTCAGGAGAGCTTGGCTCATGCAGGAGAGCTTCAAGCTGTCAAGTGAGCTTGGCTTATGCAGGTGAACTTCCAGCTGTCAAGCGAGCTTGGCCTTTAGGCGAGCCTAGATCATGCAGCCGAGCTTCAAGCTGTCAGGTGAGTTTAGCCTTCATGCGAGCTTGGCTCATGCAGGCGAGGATCAAGCTGTCAGGCGAGCTTGGCTTATGCAGGCGAGCTTCCAGCTGTCAGGCGAGCTTAGCCTTTAGGCGAGCTTGGTAGGCAAGGCTGTGCAGGTGAACCAGCCTCATTCAGGCGAGCATAAAGCTTCAATCCTTCATGCGAACTAAACTCCTTTGCAGGCGAGCTTGCTCTTCAGCCGAGCTCCAGAACATGCTACGAAGAACATGTCATAACATTCAAACCGTAAGTCAGAATTAGACGAATTATATATAAAAATCGACTATCTCGACGAGACGGGGCTAACCAACCTACTTAAGTTTGGTTTGCCGCTATCTGTTTTATCAAATTCCCTCCGGTTTGAGATATATCAGGGTTTTCATCTGTTTTGTGAAGTCAAGCATTCAAGCAAACTTGACTTTCAGGTGGGTCTGACTTCACTCAGGTGGGCCTGATTTCACTCAGATGGACCGCTGAGCTCTTTTACTTGTTCCAAGTTGTTGTGTAGGGATAAAAGCAATTTTTATTGCCTACATTCGTCACTACCTTAAGCAGGTAGATTAATTATTGCATATCCAATTAAGAATGTAATTATTATCTTTAAAATATTATTTTTTTAATTTATGTTGCCTGCATAATACTACATGAGACATCCTTTTGAGTTTATGATTATTACTTTTTATTTATACAATTTTCTTATTTGGCCGATAAGAATCTAATTATATTTGTGCTACTAACCATAGATTCTTGTAGTTCCCTGTGTTTTCTTTCTTAGACCTTACGTCTAACCCTATATGTGGACCCCTTCTTTAAGTAATGAAATGAGTCCAACTGCAATGGACTAGATTTACTTGAATATGCAAGTTATGAGGAAGTAACCAGCGTCATGTAGTAGTGCTAATATAAACAATGATAGTTAATTATTTATTTTGATTTAGTAGCTATTTGTTGATTATCCTCGAGTTGATTAGCTAGATTTGATAGCCATGTTTAAGCCAACGATTGTATCTTTCTAAATCTTGAAGTTACCTATCTAGTGAACTGGATACTTGGATAATTTGTTACATTCTCATTTGTTTCTGCTTAATCTTTTTGTGATGTTGATGTTTCTATGATGAGGGTTAAACATTTTGTATATATTTGGATTGTGAGTGATTGTGGATGTATATTACAAAATGGATTATAGGGTATTAATGGAACATCTCTCATATTTTGGTTCTATAATATTTAGCCCATTAGCTCATTCCTGTGTGTGAGGCATGACAAAGCTTAGTGATATCAAAGCAAAAGCTCAATACAGATCCTAATCAAATATAATATCAAATCTAAGACACATACTATATGTCCAATCATTGATTCCATTTTCCATTGGAGTCTTCATCCTTCTTTAATAATCATTCTGGGCTACTACGTAAGGCATAGCGAGGGAGCAGGATCAAGCAATAAAAATGGATAGGATCTAATTGAGAATTTAGCAGTTTTTTGAGCGATGTTAGAAGTTAGAGAGAGATGAGAGGAGCTTCACATGAAACAAAATGGAGGAAATGAGCATCGTTAATGAGAGGTGTGAGGCATTGCTTTAGCAACAGATTAATCAAGTTCTGAATCTCCAAGTACAGGAACTTGATGAGGAACAAAAAAGTACTAGAGAAAGTTCATCAAAAAAGTTTGGATGAATAGTAACCATGAACATTACTCCTATGTGAATAGTACCTATGAATGGTATCTCTTCTTCTTTTTATTTTTTTATAAAATTAAAGACTAATGAAGTAAGATAAATTAAGGTTGGATCGGATTCACTCACATATGTCTAACCATTTGTTAAGCCGAATTTGCACGCAGATGCTTAGTCCTTTCGGATTCACACCGAGAAACAATGACATTCATCTTGAAAAAATCACACAAGATTTTTATCAGCTAAAACTTCCATAAATTCTTCTTTATCACTCTACCGGCTTACAAGAATTACCTTCACTTTTTTATGGAGTTTGAATTCCTTATCTAAATAAAATAAAAACCAACTCTATCTCTCAAATCAATTCAACCTAATCTATAAAACAAGTTACAAAAATTCAATCATATCCTAACAGAAACAAAATCCTATCAAATTCTAGTCTATCTATATCCAATATAATTTTAAAATCCTATCAACTTTATCTTCTACATTTTAAATCAAATCTGATCTTTGAATTTGTCCTGCATCAATTCTCTTATTGTTGGAAAAAATTCCATCTCAAGTTTTAGATAAGAATAACATGATAACTCTGCAGCTTTTATGTATTCTAATATAATAGTATCCAAAGTTTTCAATAATATTTGTAAAACTTGATAACGGGTCAGTGAAGGAGTATCCGGTATAACAATGTTCATTATCAAAGGTTGAGTCTTAAACTCTAAATCTATCTTCAAATTTTCCTCTTCTAGCTCTAATTCAGGCTTAGGTTCTAGATTGACCCTTTGATATACATATTTTTCGAACTCACATTTATATTCAAATTCAGGATCTGATTGTGGCTCCATCTCCAATTTTGCTTATGCTTCTAGCTTTATATTAAACTCAGATTATAACAGCGGGATTAAATATAATTAGAGTAGGGACACTAGTGTTGATTTTTCTTTAGGTTTTAATGAGAAACAAAAGTATTGTCTAGTTGGTTGATAAGAATATCTTCTTTTCAGAACAAATTCTTAGGCTCCCACAAACGGATAGGTGAAAAATAGCCTAATTAATTTCTAGACTACCACTCTTGAGCTTATTTACTAGGCCTAAACTTTGTATATAAATACATTTGTATTTTAGACATTTCATAAATAATAAATATCCTCCACATCATGCATCTAGACTTTCAAATCATGTAGCTCCTCATACTCATCAAAATCAAAAAATAAGATAAAGTGTCAAATTTTAATAGATTGAATTCATATTGTTGTGAAGAAGGAAGCAGATATTTACCCATAATCACTGTGGATCACATGAACTTGCTCTGATACCAATTAATGGGGAAAGAAAAAGCACCTAAAAAACTTCATTAATTTTTTTGGATAAACGTGTAGTACCTCAGGTGAACAATACAATGAACTTTATCTTTTCTTTTTTTAAATTTTTTATAAAATACAAGACGTACAATGTAGGATAAATTGAGGTTAGATAGGATTCACTCAAAAACATCTAACCGTTAGTTAAGATGGATTCACACGCAGACGCTTAACCCTTTTGACTTCACACTAAGAAGCAATAGCTTACGCCTTAGAAAAATCATGCAAGATTTTCTTCAACTCAAATTTTCATAAATTCTTCATAATCTCTCTACTGCCTTACAAGAATTACCTTCACTCTTTTATAGAGTTTGAAATCTTTATCTAAACAAAATAAAGACCAAATCTAACACTCAAATTAATTCAACCTAATCTATAAAACAAATTAAACAAATTCAACCTTATCCTAACAGAAACAAAATCCAATAACTAATTCTAGTCCGTCTAAAATCCAATCTAATTTTAAAATCCTAACAATTTTGTCTTCTATGATCTGAATCAAATCTAATCTATGAATTTTTCCTGCATCAGAACTCGATCACACTATGTGCGGAAAGTATAATAGAATTTTAGATATTGCAAGCTAAGAAGTTTTTGAGAGTTGGTTTAGCAAGTTTGGCTCTAGATTGGTTTGAGAAGACTGAGGGGCTTTTGGATGTAGTGAAGACCCATAATGCAGATCATGTGAAGGTGGTAAAGGTTTAATTTGTCGGTCAAACTTGGTCATGGTTGGTAATAGATGATGCTCATGCAAATGGACTAATATTATAGGTAGACATCACAATGATCTTTATAGAGAATTAACTTGTCAGAAGCGATATTGATGGTGCTTCAACACCATTTCATTGATCATTTTTAAGGAAATTGATCTGTACGTGAATATTCTTTAGAGTTTGAGAGACTCAGTCAGTATGCGTTAGGCTAGACAGGATGGAAAAGAATTGCTCTAGAAAGTTTTTGGATGGATTGAACTATGAAGTTAAGTCTCACATTATCATGCAGAGGTTAAAGACATACATTGAGGTACTGATGGCATCTCAATAGTTTGAGCAGATGGTAGCATCAGATAGGAATAGACATACAAATATGAATGCAATAGCAGGAGGGAAACATCCAAATGCTAGAGCTGTTCAGCAAGACAAGGTGTTGGCCTTCTTGTTTTGATGATGTTTAACAAACAATTTACCACTAATATTGTTTGTCTAGTATTTGTATTTTCTTATTTATTATAGACAAACAACGTTGTTGGAGGTTGGATGGAATATGCACTACAACGATAATATCCAATGGAGGTTGGCGGAATGTCGGGTTGAAGCCTTGCAATACAAATATGAATGCAATAGCAGGAGGGAAACATCCAAATGCTAGAGCTGTTCAGCAAGACAAGGTGTTGGCCTTCTTGTTTTGATAATGTTTAACAAACAATTTACCACTAATATTGTTTGTCTAGTATTTGTGTTTTCTTATTTATTATAGACAAACAACATTGTTGGAGGTTGGATGGAATATGCACTACAACGATAATATCCAATGGAGGTTGGCGGAATGTCGGGTTGAAGCCTTGCAATTCAAAGTTAAAGATCAAGTTCAAGCTTCATCCGTGAGATTACCAAGTCAAGCTGAATTGAAGATCAAGATTGCTTGGGTAATATAGTTTAGGATTTATATTATGTGTGTTAAGTACGTTAAGCTTAATTTCTATACAACACACATTTATTGGTTTCTTCGTATATATATAGTAATATATATATATATATATATACATAAGTTTCGGTTTCTATGTATATATATAGTTATATATATACATACATGTGTTTTTGAGTTTTCATGTTTATAATATGAAATCACATATTTTATATTTATTATTGTGTTTTAATATATATTGCATAGAATATGCAATTTTGTGAAAATATTGTATTCATAGTTTTTGGACTTAACAATAATCATATACATATTTTATTAAGTCTATATAATCATTGTGCAAAGTTTCAAAACATGGTTTAGCCAAAATGTCAAAATTCACATGTTTACATTTTCGTGTTTTGGACTATTTTGCAAAATGATGATTTTTCACAAATGGGAAATGCAATTCGGAAAATTCTTTTTGTAACATGTTCATTTACGTGTTTATATACATTTCCTAAAGTTTCATTATTTTTGGACTTCATTTGTTATTTTTAACATATTTTCCAAAGTCTCAAAAATCAGCTTTAAAACCAGTTTTCTGTAATATCAGTTTTCGGTCGACCGCACCGGTCGACCGCTCAATTGTTCATTTGTTTCTGGGCAGTAGAGAGTTTGTCGGTCGACCGCACCGGTCGACCGAGAGCTCGAAATTTCCATCGGTCGACCGGTGCGGTCGACCGAAGAAGTCTCTGCGCGTTTTCTTCGTTTGGAACCTGGATCGCGGTCGACCGTGAGAATTTTCGGTCGACCGCCAATGTAACCGTTGGTTCCCAACGGCTATTTTCTGAGCTGATTTTTTCTGGGCTTTTTGGACTTTTGCTTGGGGGTTTTGGCTGAGATTTCAAGTGGGTATAAATACCCTATTGCTGTTTTCTTACACTAAGCTAAGAAGTTTTTAAACAAGGTTTTTAACAAGGGTTTAAGCTTGTTTAGTTTTGGTTTAAGTTTGTTTTGGGTTTGCTTTTACAAAGAGGAGTTTACATCAGCTATTGAAGAGTTCATCTTCAACATTTTTCATCCTCTCTTTGTATTCATAGAGAAGTTTCCTTAACTCTATTTCCTAGCATTTTTACTATTGAATTTCATATCAATCTTATTGCTAGTTCTTATTGAGTTAAGTTTTTATTTATATCTCATTGTTACACACACCCACTTGAGCTTATTGTATTTGCATACATAGTATATTTGGGTTGTGAGAGATTATAACATTGAGTTGTGCTTAATTGAGTTCTCATCTATTATAGAGAACAAATTTATATTTGTTACATTGTGAGTGATGTAAGGTTTTCGGTGTGCTAGAAAACCGAGTGTGTTGTGAAGTTTTCGATGAACTAGAAAACCGAGTGTGAGGAGTGACGTTGATCGGTGAGCGTTGAAAACCAACACTGTGAGGTGTAAACGTTATTCGGGTGAGCGTAGAAAACCCGGTTGTGATAGTGGATTTCTACCCGGGAGTGGGGAGCGGAGACGTAGGACGGAAGGTCCGAACTCCGTAATCATTTGCTTGTGTTTGAGTGTGCTTTGGCGTTTATTTATACTTGTGCTCATTGCTCATTTCGCCATTGTCCATAGCTCATTATTTTTATGATCCACTATCTAGTTCATATTGTTTATCCCTTGTGCTAGTTTACATATCCTTGCATATATCATATTATATATCTCTTTGATAGGATATATCATCTTGTGTTAGTTTATATATCCTTGCATATATATTTCATTATATAGGATATATCTCATTGTTCATATTGCTTATCCTAGCTTATATATCTTGTTGTATTTCATACTTGCTAGGATAACTTGATAATTAGTTTTAATTGGCATTTAAATCGGATTAGATTAGCATAAGACCCTAATCACCCCCCTCTAGGGTCTAACACAAGGGAGGCTATAATTGCAGTCAAGCCAAGTGTTCGAATATGACAAATCAACCCTCAAGAAAGGAAATTGAAGCCGACGTGCGACTTCTATAGAAAGTACAAGCAAAGCATGGAAAAATTCTAGAAGTCTCAAGGGAAGTGCTATACTTGTGGAGCTAGGGATCATTATGCAACTTTTCCCTAATTCTAGAGACATTATCCTAGTGCAGTATGTGAATCAGCAGATAAACAACAAGGAGATTGTATCCTACCAAGGAAAGCAATTCAAGTGCTTTGCTAGGGTATATAATACGAAGCAGAAGAGAGTACGGAATGACAATGCTAATTAGAAGAATGAGGCTAATACACCTCATGATTAGGAGTATGTTTATGCCTTGATAGCTGAGGAAGCTGAAGAAGCTGGTGATGTGATTATAGGTATTATTCTTGTTAGTATTTAGAGAAGTTTATACTTGTGTCCATTGATGATAACCTACCTACTTTAAGATGCTGGAGAAGCATGATTTCAGATTGATTATAAAAATAATGCGAAGAAGATGATTGTTTCAGCAAGCTAAGCAAGTACGAATTTTGGTTAGAAAGAATATCATTTCTAGGGCACATTGTATCATCCCAAAGGATTATCTATTGATCAGAGTAAAGTTGAAGTGGTTTTGAAGATTAAGCCACTGATTAACCTAGGAGAACTTTATAGTTTATTAGATATGGTGGGTTACTATTAGAGATTTATCAAAGATTATTCACGAATTCAGGGCTGGTCCTGAGCATTCAGGGGCCCTAGGCAAAAACTTGAACAAAAATCTTAAAGGGGCCCTCCTATATTCAAGATTTTTTAAAAAAAATAAAGTGTTGCACCCAAGTAACTTTAAGGCTGTCTACATACCAAGGGATGTTATAACTAACCCCAAGGATCAAACACAATGTAGTTCTCCTAAGCTACCCACCCTGGCCAAAGGCCTACAAGTCACACCCTAACACTCTCATTCCCAAAACAAGATCAATGAACCAATAGAAGTATCACTTTATGAAGCATCTTCTTGCTTTTTAAATGCAAAATCATTAATTAAACTTGTATAATCAAGCTTCTCCACTACATTTTTCTCAATTAACAATATAGCTAAGATATTCAATCTTTCTTGTGACATAGTTGATCGAAGATAAGATTTGATCAATTTTAACTTTGAAAAGCTTCTTTCTGGAGAGGCAACAGTAACAGGTATGGTCAACAATATTCTGTAAGCAATCCAAGCATTCGGAAAAGTACCATCCAATTTCTTCAAATAATTCAGCATGCCAATTACTTTTTTTGTGTCTTTTGGTAAGTATTCTCTCAAAAGTTTTAACTCTAAAAATAAATCTTCGCCGTCAATATCAAAATGACTGTCATGCTTTAAAAATTCTTCAAGTTTCGTACAATAAGCCTTCAAACTAGCATCATCAACAATGTTGAATTTCTTCAAATCAAATAAAAACCCAAAGACTTCTTCATAATACCGAAATTGTTCAAACCTACTCTTAAAAAAAGAAATAGCTTGATCCACTATATATAGAAAGTATTTAACTCTAAATGATTCTTCAGGAGATAATATTGTCTCTCCAGTAGCACTTTCATCAAATTGCCTCTTCCTACGAATGATACGCTTTTCATGAAATACAGCTTCAATTTCCATTTCAGATGCAACCTTTTTAGCTTCAGTAATGGCCTCCTTAAATCCATTTTCTCTGTACTTTTCAAAAAATAATATAAGCCCATTCAATTGATCTATAGCAATATCAATTTGCATGTCTTCCTTTTGCAAAAAATTGCTAACAGAATTAACAGCAAATAATAAATTGTGCCAAACAATCATACCCAATAAGAACTCAAAATTCTCAATTTCATTTGTTGCTAAGGACTCAGCTTCACTCTTTATTTTTGGATCTCCATCAATACTTGCCAAGTGAATTAAAGCATCTCTTATTTCTAAGCTTGAAATCTTACTGCTCTTACACTTTCAACATGACTTTCCCACCGTGTTTATGACAATAGCTTAAGTGTGAGACCAGAAACATGTTCTTTGAAAATATCCCACCTCTTAGTAGAAGATGAAAACAAAGTATATAAACATTGTATCACTCCAAAAAAAGATATAGCTTTCGGACAAGAGTTTGCCATATCGCAAAGTATGAGGTTAAGACTATGGCAACCACATGGAGTGTAGAATGCTCTAGGATTTACTTCGAGGAGTCTTTTCTGCACATCTTTATTTTTTCCTTTCATATTAGATCCATTGTCATACCCTTGTCCTCTTAAATTAGAAATGTCAAGTTCCAGAATCTTCAATACATCTTCAAGTTCACTAAAAAGTCCCAGTCCTAACGTGTCGTCGACCTTAAGAAATTCTAAACAGAACTCTTCTACCTTTACTGGACTTTCTGAAACATCCACACATCTTATTATAAGAGTAATTTGTTCTTCATGGCTTATATCTAGAGTACAATCTAGTATAACAGCAAAATATTTTGCTTCTTTGATTATTTTGATCATTGTATGTTTGATCTCTCCCGCTAACATTCCTATCAGTTCATTTTGAATTTTATGACTGAGATAATGCTTATGAGATTCACCACTTTGATAACGTCGAATATGCTCTTTCATTACCGGATCAAATTCGGCAATCATTTCAATTAAACTTAAAAAGTTTCCATTGTTCTCTTGATAAATTTTCTCATTATCCTCGCGAAATGCTAAACCGTTTTTAGCAAGTGTTTTTACAACAACAACTATTCTTAATAATACTTGTCTCCAATGTTCTCTCTCTTTGTTTAATATTTCTTGCACACTTTTATCAATTGTTTCAATACTACGCAATCTCATTTCCAATTCAATCCAACTTCTCATGCAACTTATGTGCTCACTACTCCCTTCATGACTTTGAAGTCTATGACTAAGATTCTTTCAATTTTTAAATCCTTCATTAACCAAAGAACCCATTTGATTCTTGTTTCCATCTTTTCTAAATAATTTGCAATAAAAGCAAAATACCGCATTCAAAGAAGTTGAATATATTAGCCATCTCCTATCATGTTTCTCTCCATTTAACCATTGTCGAGTGTAATGAGCGGAAGAGAAATGTATGCCTTCAATATCTTTAGGAAAATCAATAACAACTCTTTTAGGTCCTCTTTCTGCTAAAAGATCTCTTAATTTTTGATCAATATTGCTCCAGTTTGCTGGATCGTCAACATTCATGTTTTCATTGACACTCTCAATCCTAAGTTGACTAGGTTCCTCAATGTTTCTATCATCTTCTACAGGTTCTTCAATATTCATATTGTGTTCAGTAGGTTCTTCAATATTCATATCATTTTTCTGTTCTTTATTTTGATTTTCTTCATTATTATGTTCTTCGTTATCATGCTCTGTATGTCTACTACTAAAAAACTTATCCAGCGCTCCTGCTTGAGACTTTTCTAATTTTTCCAATTTTTGTTTCTTTTTTATTTTTTCATATCCAGAACTATACTTTCTAGGAAGCATGATGAACGCTAAAAAAATATGATCAATCAACAATGCAAATTTCAGATCAACAAAAAATTATCTACAAATACTAAAGTACATAAGATCAACAAATATTATAATTTATAAAGTTATAAAATTACCTTGAAATTTGAATAGTTTAACTTCAAACAAATTTCAGATCAACACGCCTGAATCCTAAAAGATGCACTTTTATCTCTTCTTCCTATTCAATAGACAAAAACAAAGTTTGGACTTAAAGATTTTTTGGGACACGATGCAATCATTTGAAGTATGGATCACTAGCTAATGATTTTCATTGTTCAGGTACCGCACTTTGATTATACAGCCTGTATGCATATTATTGTTTCTTGTTTCAATTGATTAATCACTAATCAGCAAATATACTAAGTATAGTTTGATTCATAATTTCATATATGTTATGCACAGATTCATACTTTTTTTATACAACTAATTCATGTATGTTAATAATGTTATGCACAGATTCTTGCTGTATAGAATCAATAACAAAGAAAAAGTATTATTAGGTCATGAAGTGATGAAACAAAGATATCATGCTATTCTAAGTATAGTCTGTTATCTGTATAGAATTATAGAAATATTCAATTATTCAAATATA
>BQKN01001101.1:168236-190332 GCA_022839385.1 Asparagus kiusianus
TTAGGCTTGGTCTTAATCTCAAGAAGAGCTACTGATTTCGCTTGGTCAATTTCAGTACTTCATGCGAATACTTCTTTGGTGAAGTAGGAGTGTACGCACGGGAAATTACGAGAAACTCGAGAATTGAATCTATATTATTCTCTCTAACTGACTTAGAAAAAGAATGATTATAATCCTCTCAATAAAACTTCTCTTTATCGGTTCCCCAATTTACAAAAGAGAGAAGGATGAAATCTTCCCTTTGTTTAAAACTGGGTTCTTTCTTTGTGGTGATGGGAGTTTGAATCTTGTATCCCGTTGATGATCCAAGCACTTCAACTTTGTGGACTGTTGGTCTTCTCTTCTTGACTTGACGCCTTGAGAGAACTTATGAGGCAAGTTTATAACTCTAGCCGAGTTTGAGAACTCTCTGTAAGAGTGTTAAGAATTTGCAAGACAAGTTCGGAACTCTACACGAGTTTGGGTGAACTTGTTTGAACAAGTTGGAAACTCTCTGTAAGAGAGTTGAGAGCTCTAGGCGAGTTTGAATGAAATTTGTTTGAACAAGTTAGAAACTCTCTATAAGAGAGTTGAGAACTCTAGCCGAGTTTGAATCCCTAAGAAGGGTTAATTTTAGTGAAGAGATGAACCTCCAAGAGGACTAACCCAAATGGATTTAAAGAGCAAGCCAAGAACTCCAATAATGCTCTTGAAGAAGCCCTTTTCATGAAGATGACCTCCTCTTCTTTTTATCTTTTTTCTCTTCTTTTTTGGCCCCTTCTCTCCTCTTTAATCCCCTTTGTCCAGCCCTTTTTCTTACTGGAGATCAAGCCTTATAAATAGTGTAATCATGGGATAAGATACCCCATAATAGGCCCTTAACTATACCCATACCATGATGAGATAGTTTTGAAAACTGTTCCAGAGTAAAAAAACACAAGGGTCACATTCTGGAGAGAAAACACGGGTGAACTCTACGTTTGGCGACCTCTGAGTTTGAACTTAGCAACACGGAATGAACTCTGCGTTTGGTATTAGCAACACAGAGTGACCTCTACATTTGAGTTCTGGGAATGCATGATGACCTCTGTGTTTGAGCTTGGCAACACGGAGGGACCTCTGCGTTTGGGATCTGGAAACGCATAGCTACCTCTGCGTTTGAGCTTGGCAACACGAAGCGACCTATGCGTTTGGGATCTAGAAAAGCATGGCGACCTCTGTGTTTTGCCTTAGAAGTATAGGGTAACCCCTATGTTTTGAGCTTCTGGGACACGGAAGAGGGTTTCCGCATTTGGATTTGTATAGATCGTTAATTGTAATATCTTTTCTTCGACTTTTGTGCAGATTGTCATTTTGTAATCTTTACACTTGGTCCTTGTAGAATGTCAGAGTATAACTCTCGCACATTGCTGTGAAAGTCTTCACATTGTAACTTTCATCGATTGTTGCGAAGGTCGTCAGATTGTAACTTTCGCTTGTTGATATGAAGGACGTTAGATTGTATCTTTCATCATCTGTTGTTTTGTGGGGATCGACTATCTATAGTAATTTTTAGACAGCCTACAAAACCCCCTCCAATATTTTCAAAAGTTCGCGGTTCACTTGAATTAATTTTTGGAATACTTTGGATCCCAAAATAATTTTCATGATTCTACATACAAAAGGATTTTTGGAAAACTCTCATCCATCAACGGATTTGATAAGCTTTTACCGACTACCGTTTGAGTCGGGCTAGCATGTGGATTGTCTAAGTCTATTCTACATGTAACGTTGTGCTAAAAGAATGAACTCTTTAGACTTAGTGCTATAATATCAAATACATAGACTTTGCCGCTACTTCTTCCCATGTTATTTTTTCATTTGAAACACTAAAAGAAACTTAAAAGTGCTAGAGGTGTAGTCTTAACTTAGCATGAATTTTCACTTAGAGTGAAATTCAAAAATTTTCTTCATTATCACTAGGACAACTCCAAAAAATCTCCGATCTGCTAGGAATTTTATAATAAAAACTTGCTATTTTTGTTGAAAAAGGATTAACAAGTTTATTGGGGGTTTAACTATTAGAGGTGTGATGTTAACCTAACAGCATTTTTTGTGTCTATCGCTCTATTGAAGAGAGTCGATAAACTAATTTGGTCGTCAGAGGTGTGATATTAACTTGACGGGTTTGTACTTGTGATTTGAATAATATTTTGAAGACTTAGCATCTCGCTGGGGGAGATTACGATTTAAACAATTTTGAGGACCTATCATCCAATTAACAAGGATTGATAGGTTGATTTTTTAGAGGTGTAGTGTTAACATGACTAGAATTTTGTTATGATTTGAATAATTTTGTGGACCTATCATCCTATTGGAGATGATTGATAAGTTGACGTAGTGTTAACATGACAGGAATTTTGTTATGATTTGAATAACTTTGTGGACTTATCATCCTATTGGAGAGGATTGATAAGTTGACCGTCAGAGGTGTAGTGTAAACATGATAGGAGTTCTGTTGTGATTTGAATAACTGTGTGGACCTATCATCCTATTGGAGAGGATTGATAAGTTGATAGTCAGAGGTGTAATATTAACATGATAGGAATTTAGTTGTGATCTGAACAACTTTGTAGACCTTTCATCCTATCAGAGAGGATTGATAAGTTAACTGTCAGAGGTGTAATATTAACGTGATAGGAATTTTGTTGTGATTTGAACAACTTTATTGACCTATCATCCTATTGGAGAGGATTAATAAGTTGATTGTCAGAGGTGTAATATTAACGTGATAGGAATTTTATCATCAGAGAAGTTTATCATATTAAATATGAAACAAACTAAAGTTATACTCCATGGGGATGATGATCATCAGAAGTGTAGTGTTAACTTGACGATGTGAAAGATTTGTTACTCTTAATGCAGTGGATTTTAATCAACCAACCCCCAATCTAAGTGAGTTTAGTTTCTTTTTTTAGACTCAGCTGGGAGGAGGAAAGGGGTCCCATGATTCTCTATGGGTAATATTTCTTAAGAAATTTCTCATTGATTGGCATCACGAGCCTATCATCTTTTTGATTGATGAGACGGTAGGCTCTATTCGAGTAGACTGACTCTACCAAGAAGGGTCCTTTCCGTTTGGTATTAAATTTCCCTTTCGTCTTGTGCGTCATGACCATGGGTCGTCTTAGTGCTAAGATAAGATAGTCTTTCTTAAAGATTCTTTCTTTGACCTTTTCGTTGTAGGCTTTAGAGATTCGAGCTTGATATAACTCGATCTGTTGTTAAACATGAAGTCGCTTATCATCCAACGCTTCTAGTTCTTGAAGGCGTAGTCGATGACGGTCCTCATCTGCCATCCTGGTCATAAGAGCAACTCTCAGGGATGTGATCTGAATTTTTGAAGGTAGTACAGCCTCGTAGCCATACACAAAAGAGAAGGGATTAGCTTTTGTCGGGGTCCTCACCTTGGTGTGGTAGGCCCATAGACATTCGCCGAGTCGTTCATCCTAGTCGCGTCGGCTTTTGGGGACTAACTTCTTGAGGAGCTTCACGATTGTTTTGTTAAAAGCTTCCGCAAGGCCATTTGCTGGCGGATAATATGCTGTTGACGCAATGCTTTGGATTCTAAACTTATTGCAGAACATCTGAAAACTATAGCTGATAAATTAGGCTGCATGGTCATGAACTATTCTCCTTGGTATGCCAAAACGGTAGACGACACGGTGTTTGATGAACTTGACCACGTCCGAAGCCTTGACTTCTTTCAAAGGAACCGTTTCTACCATTTAGAGAAGTAATCAGTTATTGTCAAGATAAACCGATGCCCTTTGGATGTTGGAGGAAAAATGGGTCCAATAATATCCATTCCCCACATCTCGAATGGCCAAGACGGAGATGTTGGATGAAGATTCCCTGGTGCTTGATGAATGAAATCACCATGGACCTGGCACGTGTGACATCTCTTAGCATAATTAACAGTGTCAATGATCATTTTAGGCTAGTAATAGCTGAGCCTATAGAGTCAATCCCCTAGTTTAGCTCTGGGTTGATGAGATCCACACATTTCGTCGTGAGCTTCTCTGAGAGCTTCTTGCGCCTCTTTCCTAGAAAGGCAGCGAAGCAAAACTTCATCACGTGATTTTCGATACAAAGTTCGAGATACCGCATCATAATAGAATCGAATGGCCTTTTGTTTGACGGTGACCACTTCTTTAGAATCATCGGGCAGTATGTCGTGCAAGACATAGTTGATGAATGGGAATTGCTAATATCTTGGTTCAAGACCTATAGAAGTTTCACAAATGATCTCTGTTGTTGCCACTTCTAGGAAATTTCTTAGAAGGAACTTGGGATGATACAAATCACAGCCTGCCACGAGTATCTTTATTTCTGCCTTTGGTGGCAATGTCAATGAATTTGCTAGCGACGCTAAGGCATCTGCATAGGCGTTACGGGCTCATGGAACGTGTCCGATAAATAAGCCCTCAAATTTTTGAGCTAACTTTAGCGCTACAAAGTGGTATGAGACCAAATCCTCGTTACGCACTTCATATTCTCCTCGGACTTGATTTACGATGAGTTAAGAATCACCGTAGGCTTCAAGGTATTAGATATTGAGTTCCTCGGCCAGCTGCATTCCTAGTAGCAAAGCATTGTACTCCGTTACATTGTTGGTGTATGGCTTGATTAAGGAAAATCCTCTTTGGATCACCTAACCAGTTAGGGATACGAGCACAACTCCCACACTGGCTGTGATTCCTCCATCAGGACTTGATCTAGATGCACCATCGAAGAACAACTTCCATACTTGCATGACTCCCTAAGTTATGTAAGCCTCTACAACTTGGTCTAGTAAGTCTTCATATAATCTGGAAGAATCAGGCACCGGATGGTTAGCTAAGAAATCTGCCAGGGCTTGGCCTTTAACAGCCTTCTGAGGCATGACTGCATTGAATACTGCGACAGAAGTATCGCCCATTTTGTGAGGTGATAATTTAGTGAAGAAGGCTTCGTCATGAGAACTCTCAAAGGGTTCACTTTGCAGATAACGTGAATAGTCAGTCCCACTAAAAAATGCCGCATTTTCTGAATGGTGAAAACCAAGGCAAGACATTCTTTTTCTACCGAATTGTACTGGTATTCAGCTCCAATCATAGTTCTACTAAGGTAGTAGATTGCCTGCTCATGGCCCTCATCATTGTTCTGAGCTAATAAAGCTCCCAGAGAATGTTTCATAGCCCTCACATATAACAGGAATAGTTTTCCTATCACCGGGGCCACTAGAACGAGCGGTTGAGTGAGGTATTGCTTGATTTCCTCAAATGCCTTTTGGCAGCCTCCATCCCAAATAAAGGAGACCCTTTCTTCATTAACTTGGTGAAGGGCTGACAACATCCTGAGAGGTTTGATATGAATCTCAGGATGTAAGCTAATCTGCCCTGTAGGCCTCTGAGTTCCTTGATATTCTTCGGAGGCCTCTGAGTTCCTTGATATTCTTCGGAGGCTCTATTTCTTGGATAGCCCGAATCTTTTCTGGATCAAGGGAAATACCTTTAGAGGTGACTATGAATCCAAGGAATTTAATGCTAGATACCCTTAGGAAAGATTTGGTGGGGTTCATCTTTAGTTGATGTACTCGCATGATATCAAACATCATCTTTCAAGTTTGAGAGATGGTCGCTTTTCTTCTGGCTCTTCACTGCGATGTCATCTATGTAGCACTCTACCTTTTTGTGAAGTTGTTCATGGAAGATCATGCTCATGGTAGGCCAATATGTTGCACCAGCATTCTTCAGTCCAAACGGCATTACTATATAACAGTACACCCTCAGTGGTGTTCTGAAAGCTGTGTACTTTTCATCTTCAGAGTGCATTTAGATCTGATTATACCCTGAGAATCCATCCATGAAAGACATACTCTCATACCCACAAGTATTGTCAATCATCACATCTGTAATGGGAAGGGGGAACTCATCCTTCAGACATGCGACATTTAAGTCACAGAAGTTGATGCAAATCCTGACTTTTCCATTTTTCTTGGTTACGGGGACAATGTTAGAGACCCAGTCGGGTGTAGTTCCTCTCTAACGAAGCCTGAATTGATAAGATATTTAACTTCCGATTCAATTGTTTCCATGATCTCTAGACGGAATTGACATTGTTGTTCAACGGGTTTCTCATCTGGATCAATGCTGAGACGATGCACGGCTACTTTTGGGTCAAGACCAGACATGTCTTCATAGTTCTAGGCGAAGACATCTATATATTCTCGGATGAGAGTGTAAAACCCCGTAATTCTGAATGATTGTGAAATATAATAATAAAAATGTTATATCATGATAAATAACATTTATTGATATTTGAGTATGCTAGGAATTGATTTGAGATCAATTCAATACATATATATGAATATATGAGTGTAAATGCACAAAACATGCATGAGAAAAATCTCGGAAAAATGACCAGTTAAGAGTTTATAGATTTTACACTATGATGTACTTAGAATCTAGGAAAACTCAAAAGACCAAAGTTGTAGATCGTTTCAACATATTTTCAAAAAATCTTTAATCACCTCATTCTGAGATCGGATGAGAAAGTTATGGCCAAAATACCGAAGGTTATTTTCCTAGTCAGATTAAGATTCCTGGTTCAGGTCAAACGGGTTTAGTTCGGGTTTGCATATATATAATCATGTGTTTTCATAAAAATTTACATCCTTACATCAGAGTTTCAAACCCTAGCAGCCCTTCTTCCTCTCTCTAAATCCCTAGCGTTAAAGTTGAGAAATTTGAGAGCTTTGTGAAGCAAATATCGACACGAGGGCGAGATCATCAACATGTATCAAGGGGAAAACGGCTTGGTTGCACTTCTTTTTGGTTGCTGGTTATTTCAGAGGCTTAGAACAACGTTTAAGATAAGATTATCTTCATCCAAACCCTTCCCCATAGTTAAATAACTAGTTAGATGTTTAATATGATGTTGAATATGTGTTTTCATGCTTGAATTTTAACATGATGTGATAAAATTTAAATTTTTTATGTTAAAACATAAACCAATGCAAGATTAGTAATTATTTTCTTGCTTTTTATGATAGTATCATGATCATGATCATTAGGATTTTTCATAATTTTATTTATATATGAGAAATTTAAGTGATGTACTAAATAAATATTTTCTGCAGAAAACTGTAGCAATTATATCATGTTTAACTAAGATTTCAAAATAGAAAATAAACTCCAATTTTAACCAAACTAGTGCCAAATGAAATATATATGTATCTAGTTTCTAAAACAGAAGACAAATCTTAAAAATCATTTGTATAGAGAAAGATATGATCTTTTTACTAACAACATGTCTTGTAGAAAAACGGCTACATATATATAATATTTAACTAAAGATTTGGGATAACAAATGAACTCCAAACTGAACCAAACTTATGTCATCTGAAAGATGTGTGAATTTATTTTTCAAAACAGAAAACCATTTGTAAAAATAGTTTTTTTAGAGAAAGATATACTTGTTTTGCTAACAGATGTCACGCCTGTTTTTCCTGCTCGTTTTGTGGAGCTGTGTTGCGCCGTTTTGAGGTGCGTTCGTGGAGTTTTGAGCCGTTTGATGTTATACGTATAGTCATGAATATGTTATGTTATATATTTAAGAATTTTGGAGATTATGATAAATTTTAATTTGATCATATTTGAATTAGATATAGTTCATATACATGTTGGATGTCGTTGATGAGCACAACTTAGTACTATATGAGATAGTGCGTCGACACACCAGATATACACGGTTTATACATGAGGTAACTATCATTGATGAGCATTGCTCAGTATTATATGGGATAGTGCATCGACATGCCAGAGGTACAAAGATTTATATGAGATGGATATCGTTGATGAGCTCAGTTCAGTACTACATGAGGTAGTGCGTCGATATTTCACATGTACAGGCCATTGAGTCGGATTTTAGGACGCTTGATCTAGCCGTCCGTCCCTTACTAGGGTGTGATGAGGCTCGTGAGCCATATTTCTAGGATGCCTATTTGGTAGTCCATCCCACACTTATGTTATGCACTGAGATCGCGATGAGACTAATGAGCCGTGTACACAGTTCAGGATACCTATAGGGTAGTCCGTCGCACTAAGACAGTTACTTGATAGCCTAAGTATGACAGATGTCGATTATAAATATGACCTATCAGTGAACTATATAACTGAGATACGTTGCTTTTGAAAGTATACAAAATTATGTGTTGGTATTTTATTCTATCTCTCCAGTGATTGTGGAAGATATTATAAATACGATATGCTGATATCTTATTTCTTTTACTATCTTTTTTTTCTTAGTTGGGATCAATGATTAGAGATTCATAATTTGAGACTTATTGTATATACATGAGGGTTTCCTTGTTTGGATTATTTCGCTCGACGTACCAGTCTCGTGTTATGGATCTCTAATTATTGGTTTTATTTGATTGTTTATTCTTATTTTGGTATTAATGCTTAGATGTTTACGATTCGGGACATATGGTATATACATGAGGGTTTCCTTGTTTGGATTATTTTGCTCGACGTACTACATCTCGTTTTGTAGGTGTCTGAATATTAATTCCACTAGATACAGGGAAAATAATATAGGTAGACTATGCTTAATAGATAGAGCCTCCACTCCATCCTAGCAGCCCTTCCCCTGGGGGCGGATGGGGGTAATCTTTCTGTAGCGCTCTGATGCTCTTGTTGTTATTTCTTTTTCTTTTAAAAACACCCTTTCAGGTAGCTCGGTGTTTCGGAGAACCGTAGGATGACGGAGTTCTTGCATAGTCGCCGTCCCGAGAGATTTGTTAAAGGCTCCACTGTAGTTTTAAATTTTATTCAGACTTAGAGTTTAGTTTCATTTTGTAAAGGCAATGTGCCTTAGTTCGACTTTCCATTTTGATTCATGTTGAGACATCGTATGTTATTTTAGACTCCATATGTATTTTAGTTTATTTTCAGTTGAGACATGACCTTTATTTATGAGATATCATCCTCTTTATCATGTCTATTATTGTTCTACTTCTTTGCCTGTTTTGTACCTACACTTTTATTTGATCCCACTAGAGGATATTACTATGATTGGTGAAACTTTTTGTTGCACAGTGTGGGTGCATGGCAGGTTTGACATCTCTGGGTTCACCTTGGACTGCAGCCATGTGTGAAAACAGGGACGTCACAGTGAGATATAAGGTCCTTTTTCTCGGATGGTGATAAGCTTTCACTTATAAAAATGGGCTTGGGATCGGTTTCTTCTCCCATGTTTATCTGGATCACCTTATCTTCCGTGGGTGGCTCGCGTTGCTCGAAATGCATGTCTCATAGAATGTTAAGGTGTTTGATCCATGGATCACCAGTCAATTTAATCAACTCTTTATCATCCTTTTCGTCATCATCTGGATGACTAGATGAGGTCATATTCACATACAATCCCTTGTAGACTGCACTGATGCTAACGTTTGAGTCCTATGATGATGTTCCGGATGAGTGGTCCTGACATAGACATTCATTTTCTGAAGAGGGGGGCGTTGAAACGTAGCCTAATCCTCTCCCAGTTTTGTGATAATAATCAGGGGGTTTTCCCTCTAGAGTGAAAGGCCGAATTGGTGTTCATCTTCTTTTCTCGAAGTTTAAACCTTTCGGGTTATAAAAGTTATAACCCATCTTCTTCATCATACTGAGGGACTTTGGCCCATAATGATGGAACTGTGGGATTCCGAGGTCTTCCTCTGAACTTCCCTGATCAGGTGGCCCAAGATTGACCTTCCCAAAATAGATTGGCTTTTGGCCACTCTTCTTGTTTGGGATTATGAAGAAGGATCTCTTGGCGTCTTCCATCTCTTCGAATGTAGTGAAAGATGATTCGAGTGGCAGGCTAAGTGATGATTCAGTATACAATGCATGCTATGGATCTGTTCTAGTGCCTGCATCAAAGGATACATCAGACAAGTAAGCCAAGTTGAAATTTTCATTAATGTACCACTCGCCCTCACTAGATACATCATTGTTGTTGAGCTCATTATGGCTCATTACATTCAAATCTAATTCCTACATGCATTCTTCCTCAGGTTCAGGCTTGAGTTCGTCATCTGCTTCATTGCCACTATCAGAATCTTCTTTTGGCTGCTCCGGTTCTTGGGAGTCCACGTAGAAAACTGAATCAGTGTGGTAGTTTTCCACACCCTTGAATGGTTATCCCTAGGCTATCAAGGTTCTGACTTCTCTCTTGTCATTGACATATTTCATCACTTGATGGAGGGTAGACAGAACAATACGATTTGCATGAATCCATGGTCATCCTAACAATAGATTATAGGACGTGTCCGCATCTATGTTGTAGCATATCACTTCTGATCTAAGATCCCTGATCTGGTATTTGAGTTTGATCTTGCCCATTGGTCATGTGCTGTAAGCATTGAAGCCAAAGATAGTTGTTTGTGTTGAGTCTAGCCGGTGCAGAGGAATACCCAAGAACTGCATAACTCTGCATGGCATAATACAAAGGGCGGATCCCGGGTCGACTTGGACACGGTTGATCTCCGAAGACCCGATATACCAAGTGTAGTATAAGGGTCAGTCATGCTTGTGTTTGATTTGCATATCTTCCTTGGTGAACGATATGCAAGGCAGACTCCTTGTAGCTTGTAAGCTTTGTGTGCACGAAGATCCTTTGGTAGCTTCTGGGATGACAGGCACTTGAGCAATAAAGCTCTCTTTATTCGTTAAAGCTTTAATCAGAGCCCATCTCGTGGACTTGGGCAGCCTCAAAAGCTCATAAAGAGTGATCCTAGCAAGGATATTAGCCAGTTGTGCTATGACATTAAAGTGAAAGGGAGCGCTTGACCCTCCTGTCTCTGTCTGGAGGAGGTTCTTGTTATAACAAACTTCTTTCGGCTTCCTTTTATCAGCTGGCTTCTTAGGAATGGAACCCCCAGCTTCCTCAGCTGGCTTTTCTGCTTCTTCGGCAGTTTGATCATACCTCTTCAAGTATGTCTTTCCTGACCTAGAGCCTGCTCCAGGGTTTGCTCCTTCCTCGGCCTCTAGGTCAATTTTCTCTTCCTCCGAGTTAGTGAGTGGGGCCAGATGTGCATCATCCTCATTCAGGGAGGGGCTAATCATATTAAAAGTTTTAGCCTTGTTTCTCTTCTTCTTCCCTGATACTCCAGTCCACTTTCGGTCATCAAGCAGATCAGGATGAACCTACATAATCTCTCCTTTTGGGATAGTAAGGGGTACCAATCCTTTGTCCTTTTGACCATGCGGTTTAATGTTTCTCATGTGTAAATCCCCTTTAGGAATAGGAACAACACCATCCGGAGCTGCAACAGGTGGGAAATCTCCGAATTGGATCAATATCATATTAGTAGATACGGTCTTCTGTTCTGGCCGTAATTTAAGTACTTTGACATCAATCAAAGCTTGTAGGATATCCTTGAAGATATAACATCTCTTTATTGGATGTCCCAGCATTCTATGGTACATGCAGTAGTTAGAGTCATCCATCTTTCCTGCTTCTTCAGGTTTCTTAACTTCAGGAAGCTTTAACTTGTTATTCTTCTGAAGTAGCTTGAAAAGAGTGATCACATGATCCTCTTTGAAGGAGTACTACTTGGATGTTCTTAGCTGGCTTGATGCCTTGCCCTGCTTATCACGTGGCGCTCGAGTGTTACCTTCAGCAGCCAGAATATCTTTCCCCTTGGATCAGAGAGCATTATTTTATCCACGTTGCACAGGTTGTCTCTGCTTGCCTTCCTCTTTAGCTTTAACCCTGGTGACGATTTCCTCAGCTTGTTCACCTTGAGAGACTAGTTGCTTCCATGAACGGTATTGATTGATCCCCATCTGAGCTAAGAGACCGATCTGTAAGTTTTGTCGATAGGTTTCCACTAGAGTTGCTTGCGTCATACCTATTGGGCATCTGAGAGCCATGCTTCAAAATCTTTCAACAAAGACTTTTATGGGTTCTCCTTTCCTTTGCTTGATGACAAGAAGAGAAGGGACCAAAACTTTTGAGTCATCTTCGAAGAATCTGGCCAGAAATAATCTCTCTAGGTCTGCCCACTTCTAGATAGATCCCACAGGAAGTTTCATAAACCATTCAAAGGCAATCCCTTCGAAGGTACCAATGAATAAATGAGTCAACACCGCATCATTTTCTATCACGTTCCCAGTCTGTGACTTGAAGTAATAGATATGATGATTGTGGGATCCCGTGCCATCAAAAGCTTATAGGGTTGGGACCTTGAACTTTGAAGGATACGGGGCAGCATCCCATTCGGCATGATAATGGCATTGAGGCGGTCTTCCAATTCCTCCATCTTTGTAGATTAAGGGCTTTGCTCATTTTTAGTTTCCTCCTTTTCTTCAGAGGAAGAAGCTGTGTTGTGGGTTTCTTGGTCGGAAGCAGTATTATCAATCACCTTTTTCTTCCCCTTTGATGAAGATGACCTTTCCTTTTGGAAAGACTTATGCCTGGGTGGGGAGTTTGCACTTTGGGATTTAGTTTTGTCTGTGACCAACTGGGCCATCATGTTTCGAAGTTCATTGATGGTCTTTTGTTGTGATCTGAGCATGGCTTGCTGCTCATCAAGCCTCTTTGTGAGATCTTCGGAGCCTCCTGCCATATAAGCAAACTCTTATGTTCTGCGGAGGAGCTAGAGGATTAAAACTCTGATATAGCTGAATGTTCGTTATCAGACTTCATCACTCTATCTAGTCTTTAGTAGTTAACAGGGAGTATGACTCCTTTTCTCATCCGAGTACATCAAAAAATTCCATTAGATCCGTTGAAAGCTTCTTTCAAGCCGTGTGGTTGATCCTCCTCTGACTCGTCGGAGCTAGGGATTGGTGACCTCCTCACTCCGATCACATTAGAAAAGCTGCAAGGTACTCATGCTCTGAAGCCTTCTTCCTATGAGAGCATCACCACTTATACGACTTTGATGAGGAGACATTTGTTACTCGGTCGAACACTGATGGCTTGGTTGCATGTGAGCAGCACTGGCATCCTAAGAGGACCGCGGAAATTAATCGTTCGCATTGACATGAATGCGTGACTGATTGAACCGGTCTTTCTCTTGATAACAACTCTCTTAAATCTATTACATAGCTCTGAGAAGAGTTACTCACTGAAGGGGAGACTTGGATCGGCACCCCTTACCTATGGTTAGATGAGGCAGGCTCTTGACATACATGGATCTTGAATCCGTGTTGATCTCCTTGAACGCAATGGCTCACATTACGTTTAATGTTAGAAACATGAGGGTCACATTCTAACATTGAAACGCAGGGATCCTATTTTGGAGAAGAAGGAGAGGAAACGTGAAGGTCGTGTTTTGGAGAGGAAATGCAAAGATCATGTTTTGGTTAAGCTATGTGGAGTTGATGCTCATGCTCAATACGGAGCTGGCCTCTGCGCTTAGACTATGCAACGCGAGGGCTGCTCTCTTCATGGTCATGAGATTTGCGCTCCTACTGGGCAACAGAGTCTTGAGGTCTGCATTCGGTGCAATCTTGAGACCTGTGTCTTGACTGTAAAACGCGCCATTAAAGGCTGCATTCGATCTGGCTTTAGTGAAGCTTGTGTTTAGGACACAAACATGGAGCTCGTGTTCTGAAGCAGAAACGTGAAGCTCAGGGCTACGTTTGGGCTCACAAATGCGAGGTTCGCATTGATTAGAGAGTCGGCTTGCTTGGAGTTATGCTCGTCGATGGGATCTTCTTCTTCAAGGAGCGGCATTCTTATTGGCCAGTCTTAAGGCTTTTACAACGGCATCTTCCTCCGTAGAGATGAATTTTGCCACTTCAAAAGGCCTTTTATGACCGAACACTTGTTATTTGGGCATGAATGTAGGATCTTCAACTCGATTGACAAGTTCCATTGGAGCTAAGTCTTCTCCTTCAGAGGAGGAACTGTCTGAACAGTCCAACCTAAGGGAGAGACTCTCCTTTGGTGGGTCGGCCATAGGTGGAGCTTGAGTCTCTCTAGAGACTTTACGGGACTTCTGCATAGCCTTGGGGCTAAGGGATCTGGAGGAGAGAAACTCCTCATACTTGGCTTGGTCAAACTCAACGGTTAGAGTTTCAACAGTAGTCCCAACTACTTGGGTGTTGGATTGTACCACCACTTCTTCATTTGTGAAAGAGCAAATCCCCAGCGGAGACACCATCATTTGTATGCGTGGGAAATTGCAAGAAAATCAAGAATTTAATGTTTGGGTAGATAATTATATTCTTCATTGTATAACTCATTACAACTTCGATAGTTACAACAAGTTCAAAAAGATCGGTCATTTTATAAGACCTTTACACAATGAAAATAAAAACTACAACTCTCGTCAAACAGCATAACGGGTGTTTATCGCCCGCTGCTTGTGTAGGATCTTGGCCTGTGACAGGGACATTGATATCCGTGGACCACCAAATGATTAGATCAGATCCGGAGCTTCATTGATTCGCGAAGAAATCAAGAAACCAAAGTAGTTATCTCGGCAACGGCGAGATAACCACTCTTCTCGAGATCACCACAACGGGGTGATCTCAAGGAAGAAACCAAGAAGTGTAGATCTGACAGCTCCTTTTCTTTATGCTGATGAACTCGATTCGATCTCTCCTCCTCCTCTCTGAAATTTGTGGCTCTTCATTCCTCAATTCGGTAGGGCTTTGCCGATACTCGAGAATTCCAGATCTGAAAAAATGAAGACCCTAGGGCTGTATTTATAGGCTTCAGGAGCCCTGTGTTCGGATAAGAATGGTCGATTCTCTCTTATCTTCAGTTGAAACCACTTAACCATATTATCAGATCAGTTGGAGGAAATCCAGGCGGTTAACGATCGAAAAACCGCCGAAAAGAACCAAAATCAACGTTTTTTGTATTGTAGACACTTCTGAGCGTCTTGGCATGGCTGAGACACTTATAAGTATCTTGGCTAAGACAAGACACATGAGAGTTTCTCGGCCAAGCCGAGACACTTGGAAGTGTCTCGGCTTGGCCAAGACACTCAAGAGTGTCTCGGCCAAGCCAAGACACTTGAAAGTGTCTCGGCTTGGCCAAGACACTTATAAGTGTCTTGGCCAAGCCAAGACACCACGGGGTGTCTTGGTTTGGCTTTTTCTAGTTTTGGTGCATCGAGTTTGTTTCCACCGTAAATTCGTCATCCAGAATTAGAATTACGCGGTTCAAGATGTGTTAGAAAGCCGAAGAGAAGATCTACAGGCTCCCATGATTGAATCATATGTGTAATAAATAGGACACAAGGGGTGCTCCGCCTTTCGTAAATAATGCGGGGCTCCCGATCAGCTCTTGTTTCCGTTATTCCGAAGTTCCGTTGCTTCGTATGATCCATCTACTCACTTCATGTGTTTGTCATTGTCAAATGAGCTCCTGTGACTCTAATAGCAATGTTCATCATCTTCTCTCTGTCTCGAGCCGTGTGCGGGGACCTATAGGCAATTTTTGACGCCTACAGATACCCCCTCCAAAGTTTTTTAGTCTCGTTTCTTTTATAGATGAGCCTGAAATACTTTGGATATGATCAGTCCAACCTCTAGTCGGTGTAAAAGGACCTGTAGTTAGCTTTGATTCTTAATTCCTTCGATTTTCAATTTATTCGACATTTTGACTTAGTGTTTCGAATCGCCCGACGTTGACTTTTTTTATCACAACACATTGACTGGCGTTGACCTAGGGTTACACGTTGATCGGCATTGACCTAGGGTTTTGAATCATCCGATGTTGACTTTTTAATCACAACGCGTTGACTGGCGTTGACCTAGGGTTACGCGTTGACCGACGTTGACCTAGGGTTTCGGATCGCCCGGCATTAACACAGTTTATACTCGTACATTTGCTAGAGTATACACAGTTTAAACTCTTAAGGTATTGGAGTATGGCAGTCCCAACAGTTAGGGCTGTAGGACCAACTGTTAAAGCTGATTCATCTGTAGATATGGATCTTATCCCGAAGTCGTTGGATGCTCCAGTCACGAGACCAACTAATGAGGCTGGTGCGTTAATGACTCTTGCATATATAGGAGTTTTGGTAAACCCTCAGCCATCAACGAGTTTTATGAGTCTTTACTGACTACCGTTTGAGTCGGGCTAGCATGCGAATTGTTTAAGTCTGTTCCGCATATGACGTTGTGCTAAAAGAGTTAACTCTTTTAGTGCTATGATATTGAATACATAGACTTCATCTTTCTCATGGGAATAGACCACCCGATCGCATTTATCAGATGCAGACTCAGGATTTTTTGGCAAATCCTCAGCCATCAACGGATTTGACGTGCCCTTACAGATTACCGTTTGAGTCGGGCTTGCATGCGGATTGTTTAAGTCCGTTCCGCATGTGACGTTGTGCTAAGAGAGTTAACTCTCTTAGTGCTACGCTATTGAATACGTAAATTTCATCTTTCTTACGGGAATATACTACCCGACAACGCGTGTTAGACGCTGACTTATCCCTACTTAGGCTTCGGGATAGAATTCCCCAGACTGGAATTCTCGTGTTTTTTTTATTCGGTAAAAGACTAAACCGGCAACGCGTGTTAGGCATTGACTTATCCCTACTTAGAACTCAGGATAAAATTCCCCGCGCGTGTGAAGCTTGGATTTTAGTGTTATTAATAACAACCTGTCACAATGTTGAATATGTGGACTTTTGTCCTTTTTACAGTCAAGGACTAACCGGCAACGCGTGTTAGGCGCTGACTTATCCCTACTTTGGCCTCACGATAAAATTCCCCAGACTGGAATTCTAGTGTCTTTTTTAATTGGTGAAAGACTAAACCGGTAACGCGTGTTAGGCGTTAACTTATTCTTACTTAGGATTCGGGATAAAATTCCTCGCGTGTGTAAGGCACGGCTTTTGGGAGTTGAAGGATGGTGTCGAAAAATAGGAGAGGAAGAATTTTATATTCTATCTCCCGAAACCGAAGAGGAAGAATTGTATATTCTATCTCTAGTTACCAAGAAAATTCGAAGTGGGATGTTCACCCTAAGAATCCGAAAAAGTAAAACTAGGAGTGGGATCTCCACTCCGAGAATTAGAAAGAACCAAGCAACCCTAACTTTTATAGGATTGGTTGCTTAATCCAAGAAAAGAATTCCTCATTTATTAAGGTGAAATTCCGAATTCGACTCTAACTTTTATAGGTTTGGCCGAATAGGAAATGGTGGAAGTCTTTCGTTTATCGAAAGGGGCATTCCAGTCTTGGTCCAAACAATATGCAGGTTTTGACCAAGTGAGGTTGGAGGCAATCCTAACTTTTATAGATTTGATTGCTCAAATTGAAAGGGACCCCTCGTTCATAGAAGGAATCGAGAGGGGATTTTGGTTGTGGTCCTAACTGTTTAAAGGTTTCACCAAGATGGGAATTTGAGACGATCCTAACTATTTAAAGGTTTGATCGTTCAATTTGTGGACCTCTCGTTCATGGAAGGAATCGAGTAGGGATTTTGGTTGTGGTCCTAACTATTTAAAGGTTTAACCAAGTAGACAGTGGGAGTGGGAGTACAAATTACAGTAGGAGTGTTGAGTTGCACAAGTCGCTCAGAGGGGGTTCCTGGTGTTAAGTGACAAATACTTAACACGTAGGGGTTTGATAATCGTCAATGATCAGGAGATTATAATTCTGAATACTATGTTTGGAGTCTAACAATGAGAATGTTGAGTGCACAGACGTAGCGGGAGTTTGAGTGGGAGTTTTTTATTCATTACCTTCTTGTAGTGACCGGGTTATCCCTAAGAATATACTATATAAAATTCTCTCGGGAACTTTCCGTTACATGAATTATCCACCCCCAGCTTTCTTCGTGAAACTAGGTCTAACATTGTACTCAGTTGCATGACCAGGTTATCCTTAAGAATACCAGGCATGACACTCTCCAAGAATTTCCCGTGAAAGAAAGGTAACAGTTTAGACTAATATACCTATTAAAGTGTTAGGGAGCAGTTTAACCTCTTATACTGGTTGAAGGATTAAGAAGCAGTTTATACTCGTATACTCTTCAGAGTGTCAGGGAGCAGTTTAACCTCTTATACCGGTTGGAGGATTGAGAAGCATTTTATACTCGTATACTCTTCGCAGTGTCAGAGAACAGTTTAACCTCTTATACCAGTTGGAGGATTGAGAAGCAGTTTATACTCGTATACTTTTCGGAGTGTCAGGGAGCAGTTTAACCTCTTATACCAGTTGGAGGATTGAGAGTTTATACTCGTATACTCTTCGGAGTATTAGGGAACAGTTTAACCTCTTATACCGGTTAGAGGATTGAGAAGCAGTTTATACTCGTATACTCTCCGGAGTGGCAGAAGGAGCAGTTTATACTCTTATACTTGTCGGAGTGGCGCACCGTCATTCAGCTTATTGTAGCTTTATGGCTCCAGAGTCGATTAGAGCTTGAATCTTGTTCTTTAGACCAAAACAAATCTTAGTAGGATGGAGAACCCTCCTGTGATACGCACAGTAGTTTGGGTCCGTAATCCTCTTAGCTCCCTCCTGATATTTAATAGGTGGTAGCTCAATCTCACCGTTATTCAGGAGGTACTCAAAAATATCGAGAACTTCCTCATCCTTGAAAGAGTACTCTTTTTGGAGTATCGGATCTGGAGCCTTTTGCTGCTTTTGAGGTTGTTGTTGTGACATCTGATAATTATCACCGGTAACCACAGGAATTGACTGTTGGTTTCTTTCAGTCTTCTTCCTTCTAAGGAAGCGTTCGGCTTGTTCGCCGCACACCTTCAAGTCTTTCCAAGTGTTGGACGGTGTGACTCCCATAACTTCCAAAATCTTAATAGATAGGTTGTTATGACATGTCTGGAGGATGAAATCCTCCGTGATCGGATCTCGGCAGTTCATTGTCTTATTCAGGAAACATTTGATGAAGTCGTCGACTGTCTCTTCATCTTCATGTTTCTCCTTAAAGAGTGTCCTGATGGATATCTCGGCATCATTGTTAAAGAAGTTGTCGAGGAATGAACTCTCCATATCGTCCTAGCTGTTGATGCTTCCAGGCTTGAGACGGTATACCAATCGAAGGTAAGCCCGTAAAGGGTGCCGACGAATGACCGAACCATCAAAGCTTTATTGCCGTAGATCGTGCCCAAGTGGGACTTAAAGTAGATTAGATGCTGAGTAGGCGAGCCCTTCCCGTCGAACGACATGAAGTTGATCAGGTTAAAATTCACCGGATACGGGATCGAATCCCACTCTCTCGGGTAAGGACACGGAATGTCGGTCTTTTTTACCTCTCGAACAGATATTAGAGCGTTAATTTTGATCTCGAGGTCTTTCATCTTCTCGTCCACGTTTGTATCATGTTTTGGACGATTTCTAAGAGGAACAATGTGGTCACCCCCGGTATTATTATCTTTGGCGGGACCACCCCCAGCGTTGTTATTTGTAGGGGACGCATTTGAACCACCCCTAGTATTTTTGGGGGGTGCGTCGGCCATGATGATTTCGTCCACTTCTGGATCGCTGTCAACTGCGGCATTCTGGGTGTGGCAGCTGTATACACCAAGTTGATTGGACAGAGCCTACATCTGTCGATCATGCTCTTCTATCATCTGTATCATGGCTATTTCTAATTCAAACTTGAAGTTTTCTTTTTGTTTAGCCAAAGCATCCTCGATGATCTTGGTCATTTGTCCCGCGTTGATCATGAACGCCTTACGAGATTATCCTATGCTGCACACCGTATTGTTAGAAGCGATGGCAGAGTTCACATCTGATGCTTCATCATCTGAGGATAATCCTCTATTCATCCTCTGATAGTCCCTATGCATAGTAGTTCCTACACGTAACCGAGTTATACGTTGGGATACATCCAAAAATGGCGAGAACTGAAACTTCGCGTTGACTTCTCTTTATCAGCCATATTGATAGTGACCTCTGGGAGTTCGTAGTCTCGCGCAGCTAATCTTTTTCTACAGAAACACATTTGCTTAGTTTCTGACGCTTCATAGGAAAACCTTTGGAATACCGAGATCCTCTATGGAGCGGCCTTGGGGCAGCTACACGCTGATAATACTTCCCTGATAACTTTAGTACACGGACAATGACAATGAGAGTCTGTTTCCTATGTACTTCTCTTTCGAGATTTATTCGTACCCCCAGCCCAATAGTATAACTCATTGACGTTGTGGTTAGAGCAACCTATCGGTTGTTTGTATGAATTCTCAGGTATAACACGTTCCTCTATTTGACACATTTTCTTCTGAGTAAACAACTCCTTGTTTGCGTCTGCAGGAGTCACACGTTTGAAATTACACTTTCTGAGGGTGAAACTCTAACGGGCTCCTAGCCTTCTGTACACACCCCCAAGCGGGCGGTTACGGGAATAAACTTGTTAGGAGGTCACATACGACCCCCCAGTCTGAATGTTTGCTTGGAGTTTCTTCATCGGTCCCAAGTGTTCCTTAATAAGCGCCATGCCTCGATCTTCGGGTAGAGAACCAAGGTGATCCTTCAATAGAATTCTAACTCAAGGGAGGTCCATACTGCCGTAGGGTTCTACCGGAGGCGTGGGAGTGGAAGGAGCAGAATCCGAAGTTGACGAAGGCTGGGGAGCAACGTCGCCTGCTTTTCCCTTAGGCGTTGATTTAGCCTTTGGCATCCAAGTTTGTTTGGATCTCGGCGATCTCTTAACCACCTCTTCCTTTTGTATTTCTTGTGCTTTTCACACCAGAATCTTAGCAAGCGTAAGAATTGTGTGACGCTTCTGAATGTGCTCCTCAAGAGTGGAACGGTTTCATTTGACACGAACCCATTCGTTAGTAGGTGGTTGGGAAGAGGTTCCCGAAACTTGCTGCTAGAACACTTGGTGCCTTCTGAGTTTTAGATCCGCATCATAGTAGATCCCGTCAACAGGCTCTAAAGCCTTGGCAAATCAGCGTGTGAGATGTTGACGGTGCCTTTGACGAGCCCTCTTCGTCAGCACTGGTGCACCTTCAACGGGCAACTCCTTGACTTTTGAGGAGTTGTCACGAACGTTGGATCTAGTTTCTTTAGAGGCCGGAGAGGGGTCTTCCACTGCATTCGGGTTCAGATCATCAGCCCTGGTCTTCGGATCTGAAAGCACATTCTTCGCAGTAGTGGTCTTCCTGTGTTTGCAAGAAGAAGATCTGGAGGAGGAGGGGGAAAGATATTCTTCGAATTTCTGCTAGTCGAATTCATATTCGACCTCTTCGAACACCAAGATCTTGATCGTCTGTTGCGTCATGACAGTCTCGGCATCGAGGCTGTTGGCTCCCACTGTGGTCGCCAGCTTGTTTGGGTAGAAGATTGTTTTCATCATTGAGGTACTCATTACAACTTTAGTCGTTACAATAAAAATACAAAAAGATAGTCTTTTTATAAGACTTTTTCTACACAATGAAAATACAATTCTCATCAAACAGCTCAGAGATCGTTTATTGGTCTTCTGCTTGCATGGGATTTTGGCCTGTGACGGGGATGTTGATATCCATGGACCACCAAACGATCAGATCAAATCCGGAGCTTCGTCGATTCGCGAAGGAATCAAGAAGCCAAAGCGCTTATCTCGGCAATAGCGAGATAATTGCTCTTCTTAAGATCACTGCAATGGGGTAATCTTAAGGGACGAATCGGGCTACAGATCTGACAAACTCCACTTCTTTATACCGAAGAATCCACTGAAGTCTCCTCCTTCTCTCTAAAATTCATGGCTCTTCAGTCCTCTATCCGGTAGGGCTTCGCCAACGCTCGAAAATTCCAGCTCTAAAAAAATAAAGGCCCTGGGGCTGTATTTATAGACTTCAGAAGCCCTATGATCGGATAAGAATGGCCGACTCCCTCTTATCTTCAGTTGAAATCACTTAACCACATTATCAAATCATTTGGAGCAAATCCAGGCGGTTAACGATTAAAAAACCGTCAAAAACAACCAAAATCAGCGTTTTTTGTATTACAGACACTTCTGAGTGTCTTGGCATGGCCGAGACACTTATAAGTGTCTTAGCCAAGCCAAGACACTTGAGAGTGTCTTAGCTTGGCCGAGACACTTATAAGTGTCTTGGCTTGGGCAAGACGCTTATAAGTGTCTTGGCCAAGCCAAGACACCACGGGGTGTCTTGGTT
>BQKN01001101.1:206437-229261 GCA_022839385.1 Asparagus kiusianus
CCCCCCCCCCCCCCCCCCCCCCCAAGTTGGTATAGCTGTTACGCCTCCATGGTCATGTATCCAATTTCTCCCATTCACCATAGCTTCATCTTCGTTGTAATCAACCAACCTCCATCTTGTTTGGCTCCTCAAATCTTATGGCAGCTGTAAGAGTAAGAATTCAATGCCTGCTTGCTTCTTTTTTTGGTCCGTGGGCATTTCAATTGCTGCTCTAGGGGGTGCATGAAGGTGCTGAGCATTGTTAGAATTCCTCAACAACTTTTAGTGGAGAAACAAGTGTTTTTGCCAGGGTCTAACTCTAGTTTTGTGAATACTTAGCTAACGATGAATATCTCCATCTATGAATTTTAGACGCGTTCTTTTTAGTTTGTCATGGGCTATTAAATTTAAATTTCTTCTTCCACTTGTTAGTTTTATTTTATCAATTGTGAGTTTACTTTACCCTAGTTTTTCTCTATCTATGAAGCAATCTAATAATCTTTCCATTATGTTTACAGGTTGTCTCATGGAAAGATTAGGGGAATATGTAGACAGTAATCTTTTTCATACAAATGAAGAAATAGAAAAGACGACGCAAGAGAATCATCCACATGAAGATGAACATTTAGAAGAAAACTTGAGTCGCATACCATGTATTGATGAACCGAAGATTGGTATGATTTTCAAAACTTTGGAGGAAGCAATGAATTATTATAGTGCTTATGCACTATTAATTGGGTTTGGGATTAGAAAAGGATCTAATTATTTGTCTAAGAGAAAGAATGTCATCACAATGCAAGTATTTACATGCTCTCATGAGGGTTTTCCTAAAAGCAAAGGGAAGGAGCCATTACTTAGGGATAACACATTCAAGAAAAGTCCTTCGAATGAGATATCTAGCATTCGAACTGGTTGCAAAACAAGTATGCATGTGAAATTAGATGACAAAGAAAATTGGATCATATCATCCTTTGAGAAGAAGCACAACCATGAATTAGTACTGAGCCCCTCAAAATCTCGTTTCTATCAGCGTCGGCGAAAGATTGGAGATGAAGAAGCTGACTTTATATGAACCATGCTTGAGAAAAATATTTCAATAAAGCATATTAGGGACTTTATTGCATCTTTACGTGGAGGGGTTCATAAATTATCATTCACGAGGAGGGACCTAAGTAATTTTGCAACGCGCCAAAGAATGTCTCTTTTTGAGAGTGATATCTCAACGACTCTAAGTTAGTTTCAACAACTACAAGCTGAGAATCCTATGTTTTTTATGTTGTCCAGATTGATAGTAATGATTGTGCAAAAAATATATTTTGGGTTGACGGGAGATCAAGGATATCCTACCAGCATTTTGGAGATAAAGTCACTTTTGATACCACTTATTGTACAAACAAGTACAGTATGCCATTTGCACCATTCATTGGGGTAAACCACCATTCTCAAACTATATTATTTGGTTGTGCTTTGATTAGAGATGAGACCGCCGAATCCTTTATGTGGGTATTTCGAACATGGCATAATGTAATGTTTGGTAAGCTGTTGGCCCTATAGTTTTGATGATGATTTATCAAACAATTTCTCACTAATCTATTTTCTAGTTTTTGTTGTTCTCTTTACACGTAATTCAACACACAATAATAAAGCGTTAAAGATTTAAGTTCATGTGTGTGCATTCACTTAGGTATAAGTTTAGCTTGCTTACATATATTGTATGTTTATATTCAAGCTCAATATAGGAACACTTTACACAGATTTGACGTTTTCTATCATATAAATGATTTTTCATCAAACTTTGTTACAATAGTTTTTATTTCATGTTTACAGCTCATTCATACTTTATTATATATATAATGTATGCATGATATATATATATACGTATTTACAAGTCATATCTCAATTTTCATGTTCACGAAAAACAGGTTTTTTAAACACTTTTCAAAAATAGAGAGTTTTCACAAACAAAAATTGATTTTCCAAAAATTCCTTTTCAAACATGTTTGTTTTATCATTAAAAACTTTTCCCAACGTTTTACTATTTTTGGAATTGATTTGATATTTTTAACGCGATTTCAAAATCAGCCCAAAACCTGTCATATGCCATGTATCAGTTTGCGGTCAACCGCCACGTTCGACCGCCAATAGTAAACTTTCTTAGTATGGGTTTATATGCTCACGGTCGACCGTAACGGTCGACCGTGAATCCATCAGATACTTTCGCGGTCGACCGCCGTGGTCGACCGCCATCTTTCAAACCCTATGTTCAGCCTTTTTTGTGCCTCACGGTCGACCGCGAGATTTCCACGGTCGACCGCCGATCTCATCATTGCCTTTTAACGACTATTTTTTACAACGGCTGTCTGAGGCTATTTTGGTCTTGTCAATTTGGTTTTGGCTGATATTTTGAGTGGGTATAAAAACCCCATTGCTATTCTCTTTCAAAAAAAAGGTTTTGGTTTTACAGTGAAGTTTTAACAAAAATCTTAAGCGTGCTTAAAGAGCTGTTTAAGTTGTTTCTGATCATCTGTTTTAAAATAAGTCTGCTACAACAAGAAGAGGCCTTTCATTTCAACTGAGGATCCTATCCTCATCATCCTCTACTGTTCTTCTTGTTTATTGAGAAGTTTTCCTAACTCATCTTTTTATATAGCTTATAGTTTCATTTTCATATCTTAGCTATATTCATTGAGTTATACTTTTTCATTCACTGTTATCACACATACTGTATTGAGCTTAATATTCCATACTATATATTGTGGGTTGTGGAGTGTGATTTAGTGAGTGTGAGCTTCATTTGTGTTCTCATTTGTTGTTAAGAACAAACCATTGTATTTAACCTTTATTTGTGAGTACCACTTGTAATACACTTGTACACCGAGAGAAGTGTGAGGCGAGGGACGGGGTCGAATCCAATAGGAGTGGCATCGGTTGACGAACCTTAGGATAGGTTGCATCCGAGCACTTGAGGAGGAGGACACGGGCAAGGTTCCTACACTTAGTGTGTAAAGTGTGATTGCATAGTGTTCTTTGTGTGATAGTTTTTCGGTAAGCTTGTAAACCGAGTGTGTAGAAGTTCTGGCTTCCAAACCGGATTATGATAGTGGAGATCTCCTCGAGGTGAGGAGCGGGGATGTAGGTTGTGGTGACTGAACCTAGTAAACATATCGTTTGTTTGTGTTTTGATTAGCGTACTTTTATTTGTGCTTATTCATATCTTTCTTTCTCATATATATCTATCATTCTTGCAAGAACAAACTAATCAATATTATTTTAATTGGTATTTAATCAGGATTAGATTAGCATAAGACCCTAATCATCCCCCCCCCCCCCTCTAGGGTCTAACAATTGGTATCAGAGCTTTGTGCTCTTTGATTTAAGAACTAATCGCCTTGAGTTAAAGATCCAAGTTATCGTTTTTGTGCTAATCTAGTGTTGATTGCTTTTTGCTTCTTACATATAATCATTATGGATATGTATGATGCATCTAGTCTAAGTTATGCTATTAATGTTACACCTCATTTGGATATTTTCCCCTATGATCAATGGCGTGTTAGATTCAAACTTTTTGTTCAATCTAAACAATTCGATTTATGGAAAATTATTGAGGATGCTTATGTCGTTCCCATTTTGGAAAAATCCAAATAGAGTGAAAATGATAAAAGATTGTTTAATAAGAACAAGCTTTTGTTAGAATATTTGCTTAATGCTTTTCACTCCTTTTCTAACAAATTTGTTAATTTTGATAGTGCTTACGCCTTATGGAAATTTATTGAAGCACATGAAGGGGACTTGGAGGCTATTCAACAAGCGTTAGAAAATCCCGCTTTAAGCTCTAAAGAAGCCTCATCTTCATGTACAATACCACTAGGTGATAACCCTAGTAAGGTATGCGAGCTTGATAACGATGATATTATTACTTTTGATGAGCTTGCTCTTGAGTTTGAAAAATTACACAATTGCTATATTGATGTAAAGAGTAAGTATGTAAATATGAAATCCACTCATGAAACACTAGCCACTAAGTTTAATTTTATTACAAATAAAAATATAATTCTTAAAGAATGCAATGAAAATTTGAGAATTGAAAATGCTAGTTTGCTTCATGAAAAATGTGATGCCATGTTAGAAGTAGATAAGTTAAAATCTATGATAAAAAATCTTGTTTATCCTACTTCTAGTAGCAATGCTTGTATACACAATGATGAGTTGAATCAAATGAGAAAACGTATATCTACCTTAGATTCAACACAAAACACTTGTATTGTTAATAATAAAAAGCTTATGGACTTGTGTGCAAAATACAATGTTAATTCTTCTAAGAAACCTATTCACTATGCACACATGTATGAAAAAATTCACAAATGTTCTATTTGCGGTCTTAAAGGCCATTTAGCCTAATTTTGTCATATTACACAAAAAATTAGCAAGCCTATTCATGATTGTGCATCCCATCAAGCTTCTTCATCTCATACACATGTACACACACATAGTTTAAATCATAAACATGCTCATGTGTATAAATGTGATTATTAAGGTCATATTGATCATTTGGCCAAGTTTTGTTTCGATTTGAAAAGAAATTCTCGTTTGTAAAATAATTACAAAGAAAAATCTGTTTTTGCAAATGAACCACGTGCATTTCATTTCGGTCAACGCAAACCATTCAAACCTCTACATTGCACAAATTGTAATCGTATGGGTCATGTTTATGATTTTTGTTTTGACCGTATCGGTACACAAAATACGCCCAAACGGGTTCATAACCCTAGGGCCTTGGATTTACATGATTAGGATCATGTCTCAAATTTTAGTGGTACAAAAATGATTTGGGTACCAAAATGAGTTTTATAACTATCGTTGTGATTTTTTTTTGTTTTATAGTTGTTTTTGAATTTTAATGGTGATTTAGTTTTTATTAAGCTAAAATAAAGTAATTTCATGATTTAAATAGCTAAGAACTTCTTATATATTCTTATATATGTATAATAAACATAAAACAAATTTTTATTTAAGTTCAGATTGCAATTCTCTCAAAATCTAGATTTTAAAAATGCCTATGCTTTTATTTTTCTCACGGTTGACCGCCACGGTCGACCGTCGATGTTTCTGGAAGTTGCTACGGTCAACCGACACGGTCGACCGCCACGGTTGACCGCCAGAAATTCTTTTTGATTCTGTTCATTTCATTATTGGGTTTCGGTTTCAATTGAATATTCTCTTCTGAACCCGACTCGTTCTCCACCATTGATCTCATTCATTACCAGATCCAGACCATCCCTTCTTTTCCTTTTTGATCCGATCATCTCTTATTTTCCCAAATTCGACATTTTCCCTAAAAATTCACAGTTCTTCCCTCGGTCGCCTGCAGCTCCTCTTCAGTCGACCGCGGCCATCTCTTCATCAATTTCAGTTGGAAATTGATTGGGTAATCTCTTCTCTCATCTTTTGATTTCTTTTCCTACTCTAGAGTTTCGGTTTAGGGTTTGTTCATTTGTATTTCTTGTGCTCTAATTTCATTTCTAGGGTTTTCAATTTATTCAAACCTTACTTGATCATATCTGTCACAATGCCTCCTAAGAAGAGATCTAAGCCTCAGTCTGGTTCCTCATCTCCCATTGCCTCCCACTATGAGGATTATCTTCTGTTCAAACCACTTATTAAGAAATATAGGGAACTGTGTAAACTAAAAATCCTACCTAGTAGATATATTAAATATGAGGAACTAGCCATGTATGACATTCATGATATTTTACATGATGTTGGGTTGGATAAACTGTTAGATGTGGAACGTAATGTTCTGTATTACCCATTTCTTGTTTATCTGTTTTATAAAAATCTGTCTGTCACCTCTTCTGCTGATGGTCTCCAAACCATCACCACATATGTTAAAAACATTCAGATCTCATTTTCTGCCGACGAGCTTGCAGGAATCCTTAAGATTCCAACAAGTGACGTTGAGCTTATGTCTATCGATCACACCGATCAGGCTGTGAACGATATCTTGTTTAAGCCCGGTTATACCTATCCTATGAACAACAAATCACTCAATCCCACCGCTAAAATCATAGCTCGTATTGTTGCTCAAAATCTCATTCCCAAAACTAGTAGCTTTGATCATTTTGCTCCTGATAAGGTTAATGTTGTTTATGCCATTTTTGCCAAAATAAAAGTGAATTGGGCAAATGTTTTTCTTAAGAACATGGCATGCAAGCATTACAAATTTCTTCCCTTTGGCAGCTTCATCACCCTTATTCTTCAACACTTCGGTGTTGCTCTTACCAACGAACCCAAAGTTGATCTGGGTAAGGATTATTTTGATAGAGTTTCTCTCTCCCGTATGCAAATTTCTGACTCCTTATCTAATCCTGCTAAGTCATCATCTTCCCGTTCTCGGTCTAGAGCTTCCACCTCCTCCACTTCTGATATCTATGCCGGATTGGATCGTCGTGAGACTCAGGTCTCAAGTATTCAGAAGGATGTTAGGACCATTCTCAGTTATCAGCATCAGTCTCTTGGGATTCCGGATCCCTCTTCCAGCTCTGACTCTGATTCAGGTGAGGACTCTGAGGGAGGATTTGCTTCTGGCTCTGGTTCGGGATCTGGCTCTGACCCTGCTTCTGATGATGGTGGTGATTGACTCGTTGATTATTGGATTTTATGTTTATGTTTATGTTTTTGTGAAAGAAAACTTGGTACTTATGTTTTGCTTTGAGTTGTAATAACTCTATGGTTTGTGTGGAAAACTATGTGTTATTATGGAAAAAATCATGTATGGTTTGTGTGGTAAACAATGTAGTTTTATGGGACTAATTTGGTTATTGTGATTATGTTAGTTTATCATGAACAATGTATGGTGAAATAATATTTATGCCTTGTTTTGTGAAAACAAATATGTGGTATTGTGAAAACATGTTGCTAATGATGCTTTATGCTTGGTTTGGACTTTAAATTTCAAATGTTTATGGATGTGTATGAATGATTATGATTATTTAGCTCCTATATATGCTATTTATATGTCATTTATGCAAATTGACAGGGTGAGCTTTTGACCATACACTTGGTTATTATATGTGTAGGGGGAGCATTGCTCCTAGTTTCTATTTTTTCTTCCTTTTTGATGTGGTCAAAGGGGGAGAAAATCTACATGTGGTTTTTTTTCATATTCATGTTGTATACATATGGTTTATTCATATTCATATTCATGTTATATATGTTTGATTTATATATAGTTTATCAACATGTACTTCATATCATAATAAATTGTTTGTCATCATCAAAAAGGGGGAGATTGTTGGCCCTATAGTTTTGATGATGATTTATCAAACAATTTATCACTAATCTATTCTCTAGTTTTTGTTGTTTTTGTTGTTCTCTTTAAAGGTAATTCAATACACGATAATCAAGCGTTAAAGATTTAAGTTCATGTGTGTGCATTCACCTAGGTATAAGTTTAGCTTGCTTACATATATTGTATGTTTATAATCAAGCTCAATATAGGAACACTTAACACAGATTTGACGTTTTCTATCATATAAATGATTTTTCATCAAACTTTGTTATAATAGTTTTTATTTCATGTTTACAGCTCATCCATACTTTATTATATATATAATGTATGCATGATATATATATACGTATTTACAAGTCATATCTTAATTTCCATGTTCACGAAAAACAGGTTTTTTAAACACTTTTCAAAAACAGGGAGTTTTCACAAACAAAAATTGATTTTCCAAAAATTCCTTTTCAAACATGTTTGCTTTATCATTTAGAAACTTTTCCCAAAGTTTTACTATTTTTGGAATTGATTTGATATTTTTAACGTAATTTTAAAATCAGCCTAAAACCTGTCATATGCCATGTATCAGTTTGCGGTCAACCGCCACGGTCGACCGCCAGTAGCAAACTTTCTTAGTATGGGTTTTATGTGCTCGCGGTCGACCGTGAATCTATCGGAGACTTTCGCAGTCGTCCGCCAGCTTTCAAACCTTATGTTTAGCCATTTTTGTGCCTCGCGGTCGACCGCGAGATTTCCACGGTCGATCGTCGATCGCCGATCTCATCATTGCCTTTTAACGGTTATTTTTTACAACGGCTATCTGAGGCTATTTTGGTCTTTTTAATTTGGTTTTGGCTGATATTTTGAGTGGGTATAAATACCCCATTGATGTTCTCTTTCAAAAAAAAGGTTTTGGTTTTACAGTGAAGTTTTAACAAAAATCTTAAGTGTGTTTAAAGAGCTGTTTAAGCTGTTTCTGATCATCTATTTTAAAAGAAGTCTGCTACAACAAGAAGAGGCCTTTCATTTCAACTGAGGATCCTATCCTCATCATCATCTACTGTTCTTCTTGTTTATTGAGAAGTTTTCCTAACTCATCTTTTTATATAGCTTATAATTTCATTTTCATGCTATATTTATTGAGTTATACTTTTTCAATCACTGTTATACACACACTGTATTGAGCTTAATATTCCATACTATATATTGTGGGTTGTGGAGTGTGATTTAGTGAGTGTGAGCTTCATTTGCGTTCTCATTTGTTGTTGAGAACAAATCATTGTATTTAACATTTATTTGTGAGTATCACTTGTAATACACTTGTACACCAAGAGAAGTGTGAGGCGAGAGACGGGGTCGAATCCAATAGGAGTGGTGTCGGTTGACGAACCTAGAGAGAGGTTGCATCCGAGCACTTTTGGAGGAGGACACGGGCTAGGTTCCTACACTTAGTGTGTAAAGTGTGATTGCATAGTATTTGTTATGTGAGAGTTTTTCGGTAAGCTTGTAATCAGAGTGTGTAGAAGTTCCGGCTTCCAAACCAGATTGTGATAGTGGAGATCTCCTCGAGGTGGGGAGCGGGTACGTAGATCGTGGTGACCGAACCTCATAAACATATCGTTTGTTTATGTTTTACTTAGCGTACTTTTATTTGTGCTTATTCATATCTTTCTTGCTTATATCTATCTTATATCATTCTTGCAAGAACAAACTAATCAATATTATTTTAATTGGTATTTAATCGGGATTAGATTAGCATAAGACCCTAATCATCCCCCCTATAGGGTTTAACATAAGCATACTACTTGTATTCTGACAGATCAAGATCCTTCAATAAGGAAAGTAATAAGTGAGGTCCTTCCTAATATAGCTCATCGATATTGTAAGTGGCACATTCTTCATAAAGCACGTGAGCATCTAGGCATTTTATTTGGTACAAAAGAGAAGTTTCAATAGGACTTTCTTAGTTGCATCAGTTTTAGCTTAACAGTTGTGGAATTTGAGTCATGTTGGACTACTCTGATAGAGAAGCATGGAGTTGAAGATAACACACATCTAAAACATTTGTATCAAATTCGAGATAAGTGGGTACCATCGTACTTTAGAAATATATTTTGTGCTTTCATGTCTACAATGCAAAGAAGCGAGAGTTTCAACGCACTTCTCAAGGGTAGAGTCAATAATCATACAACAATTTATGAGTTTTTCATGTAATATGAAAAGGCTTTAGAAGATCGATATGATGTAGAAGAGGAAGAGGATTTTCACTCTCTGCAATACAAGCAAAGTTCGTGGTCTCCAAGCCCAATAGAGAGGCATGCACAAAAGATTTATACTAGAGCAATGTTTAGGGTCTTCAAGAATCAACTAAAAGAGATATTTTCATTCTCTCTGAATGAAATGGAGCCTAAAGCATTATACAAACTAGTGCAAGTCCCAAACTTAGACAAACCAAGTGCTAGAAGAAGAACTTATATGGTTACCTTCCAAGCCCGTATGACAGTATCTTGCAATTGTAAAATGTTTGAATTTAGTAGAATGGTGTGCTCGCATCTACTTAAGGTGCTTTTGCGTATTGTTATCTTGGAAATACCCTCTGAATATATTTTAAAGAGATGGACAAAGTTAGCTAAGAAAGAAAGTTTTGATACGCACCAATGTCTTAGCACTGAATGATCAAATTCCTCCTCAAAGACTCTAATGTTTAATAGTTTGTCTCAAAAAATAATGAAATTGGTTGCAGAAGGTTTCACGTGTACTGAGTTGTAAAATTTAGCAAATAAAAAATAGATCAAGTTGTGGGAGAATTAGTAGCGGCAAAGATGCACTTACTAGAGAATAAATTGAGGCATGACGATATTATAACGCAAATCCAAGGTTCTGCATGTTCTCAAACACAAGAAAGTATTATTGATAACAATTGTATAGTGAGAGATCCTCCTATTTCACATTGCAAAGGAAAAAGAAAGATGCAACATTTCAAGCATCCTTCAGAGTTGAAAGCTAAGAATCAAATAACTTGTGGGAAATGTCATGAGAAAGGCCACAATAGTCGAACTTGCAAGGTAAAATTACTTTTTTATTCTCAAATGTAGGACAATGTTCCTATGCAAAGTATGATATTTCTAATTTTTATGAGATTTGTGCAGGCCCAACGAACAATTCATGTAAGAAGCGTCAATGAGGAAGAAGAGGAAGATTTGGAAGACCAAGAAGAAGAGGATGAAGATGTTGAAGAATACTAGTACTAATAGCCTATTCTAATCTTTCTTTTGTTTGTCAATTTTCTTTCGAAACTCTCTGGATATGTGTGTTAGACCCTAGAGGGGGGGTGATTAGGGTCTTATGCTAATCTAATTCGATTTAAATGCTAATTAAATATTAATTAATAAGTTATCCTAGCAAGTATGAAATACGACAAGAATATAAGCTAGGATAAGCAATATAAATAATGAGATATATCCTATATGATAGAACTATATGCAATGATATATAAACAACACAAGGGTAAATAATCTAAACAAGATAGTGGATGAAATAAATGAGCAATGAATAATTGGCGATATAAGATAAATGCAAAAACAAATACGCCAAATATAAACTCAAACAAGCAATATGATCACGGAGTTCGGACCTTCCGTCCTACGTCTCCGCTCCCCACTCCCGGGGAGAAATCCACTATCACAACCGGGTTTTCTATACTCACCCGAATAACGTTTACACCTCACAATGTCGGTTTTCAACACTCACCGATCAACGTTCACTCCTCACACTCGGTTTTCTAGTTCACCGAAAACTTCACAACACACTCGGTTTTCTAGCTCACCGAAAACCTTACACCACTCACAATGTAACAAGTATAAATTTGTTCTTTATAATAGATAAGAACACAATTAAGCACAACTTAATATTATAATCTCTCACAACCCTAATATACTATGTATGCAAATACAATAAGCTCAAGTGGGTGTGTGTAATAATGAGATTAATCAAATCTAAGCTTAATATAAAACTAGCATTAATAAGATGATAATCAAACAAATAAATATAAAGCTAAAAAAGAGTTTAGAAAACTTTTCAATAGATGACAAGAGATGAAGGGAGAATAGTTGATTGCTCAAACTCTAATAGATGATCTCCTCAAGCTCTTGTGGAATTTTCTTCACAAACAAACTCTTGAAACAAACTTAAAAACTCTTCAACAAACTTGTAAAACTCTTTTTAAAACTCTCTTAAACATCCATAAGAAACAATGAAAGTTGAGGGCTTTTTATAGCCTCTTAAACCAGCCACAAACCCCCAAAAACCAAAAATATCAAAAACTAGCCGTTACTAGCCGTTATAGGCTGAAAAGACCAAAATACCCCAAAATCCAGCATTCTAAAAATTTGTGTATCTGACTTTGTAAAATCAAGAAAAAATAGTAAACCAACTCCAAAATTCATGAAATTTTGAAGGAAGATTCTAGACATGTAGATGAATATGTCAAAGAAAGAATTTATAAAAAAAATCACTTCCCAGTTAAGAGAAATAAATATTTGAACATAGATAAACAGTTTCTAAAAAACTGCTGACATATACGATTTTGTTAAATCAATTGGGCACAGTAAATCAACTCCAAAAATAGTAAAAATTTGAAGGAAGTTTCTAAACATGTAGATAAATATGTCAAAGAAAGAATTTCTTGAATACCACTTTCCATTTATGAAAACTCATCTGTTTTTTAAAACATGCACGAACATGTTCACGAACAAAAACATGATTTTGTAATTCCATTAAACATAACAAATCAATTCCAAACTTGATGAAACTTTGCGAAATGTTTATAAACATGAAAACAAACATGTTAGAAAAAGAATTTCTCAAATTGAATTTTAATTTGTGAAAACTCATGTATTTTGCAAGTGTGTCCAAATCATAAAAACCCAAAACCATGCATGTATATATATAACTATATATATACATAGAAACCAAATACGTATGTGTATATGATATTGAGCTTAAGGTATTTAACACACATAATATAAAACCTAAACTAAGTTACCCAAGCTAGATCTTGATCTTCAATAAGCTCTTCTTGGTAATCTCGCGGATGAAGCTTGAACTTGATCTTTAATTTTGAATTGCAAGGCTTCACTCCACTATTCCTCCAACCTCCATTGGATATGATCGTTGAAGCTCTATTCCATCCATCCTCCAACTCGTTGTTTGCCTAGAATAAATACAAAAACACAAACACTGGATAAACAACATTAGAAGTAAATTGTTTGTTAAACATCATCAAAACAAGAAGGCCAACAATCTCCCTCTTTTTGATGATGACAAACAATTTACAAAAAGGATATATGCATGAAAGAAAATGAATATACAATGTGTAATATATCATGCATATAAACAAGAAAGAATATACTCATAATATTTCTCCCCCTTGACAACATCAAAAAGGGGACAAAGGAATGAAGAGAGCGAAAGCTTCCCCTATCAATATGCATGGGTGAGTATAACACATAGAAATATATAGGGATTGCTCCCCCTATCTAAATGACATATAGAATATATGAAATGAAGATCATGGCAAACATATGTGAGCAAGCATAGATGGAAAATATGCTAAACACAACTCATATACATAAAGACAATGAGAACACAAATGAGTATATCAATATGAAAAATAGTGTCTCATATCAAATAACATAAAAACATGTCTAAAAGTGGATTTATAAAATCAAAAGAAAAAAAGAGCATGAGAATCATGCAAAATGTTTTCAAATGAGAACAAATCAATCAAATGAAATCATAAATCACAAGTAAATCATACAAGAACATAAGACCAAATCATCATTGATTTTTAAAAATCAAGAGAGGCAACTGTATCTAGCTCTTGAGCTAGTATCAACCTATATAAACATTTTTAGCACCCGGTAAAGAATGTTTGGGAATAAACACCCAATAACTCCGGAGGGTTATATAAACATAGTCATCTCATCAAGATCGAAAATAATAATCATAAAAACAAAAGATTTGATCAATTTAAAAAATGTTTTCATAAAAAGTTTCAAAGCATAATTTTTAAAATCAAGAAAAAGAAAAATAAAGACATTAAAATTCTTGGTTTAAAAATCAAATTTATTTTGGTACCCAAGAACTCTTGATACCAAAAGATTTAGGGACATGACCCCTATCATTAAAGCTCAAAACCCTATGGTTATGAACTCTCTTAGGCATATATGGTGCACTAACATGGTCAAAGCAATATTTACTCAAATGACTCTTCCGATTGTAATTTGTGCAATGAAAAAGATCCATTTGTTTTTGTGGACCATTAGCTCGTGCACGGGAAACATTAGAAACATTTGCAAACATGAATGGTCTTTTAAAATTATTTTACAAATGAGAAACCTTATCAAAACAAAACTTTCCTAAGTGGCCATATCTACCACAAACATCACATTTAAAAACATGTGGTCTACTAGAAATATTTGGCAAAGAAGATTTTCTTTTTAAATCAAAACAATATTCGTCCAAATGATCAAAACGACCACAATGATCACATCTATACACATGAACATGCTTATGATGAACAATGGGTGCATGTGTGTGTACATGTGATGAAGAAGCTACATGAGATGCACAAGGAGCATTGATATTTTTATGTTTGTGTGCATCATAGCAAAATTTAGCTAGATGGCATTTACGGCCGCAAATAGAATACTTATAAACTTTGCTATATATGTGTGCATGATGAGTGGATGATTTCTTTGACTTGGCACACATATCCATAAGCCTCTTATGATTATTAATGCATATTTTCAAAGTAGAATCTAAAGATAAAATGTATTTATTCATAAGATTCAAATCTTCATTTTTAGGCACATATGCATTTTTAGAAGTAGAACATAAATAGTTATTTATAAAGGAAGCAACATCATTTTGTATGTTCTCTACTTCTAACATGGTATTATCTTTTTCATGAGTTAACAAGGCAAAGTTTGAAAGCAAAGAATCATGATCCAATTTTAATTTTTTATTATTTTCTTTAAGGAACACATTTTCATTAGAAATAGTTTCAAACTTAGATGCTAACAACTCATGATCGGATTTCAAATCCTCATGCTTGCTTTTTAAATCAATAAAATCATTTTGTAATTTCTTGTAGGCATGCAATAATCTTTCACTAGCACAAGCAAGTTCATCATTAGGTAAATCGTTAATAGATTCGAACTCGCAAACCTCACTAGGGCTATCGCCTAGTGCTCGTGTGCATGAAGCTCTTTTAGAATTTAAAGCGGGATCCTCCAAAGCTTATCGGATCGCCTCCAAGTCTCCTTGATGTGCTTCAATAAATTTCCATAAGGTGTAAGCACTATCAAAATGAACAAACTTGTAAGACATAGATGGGTTAAAAGCATTTAGCAAATATTCTAACAAAATGTTGTTCATAGTAAACATTCGATGATCATTTTTATTCCACTTGGATTTCTCCAAAATTGGCATAATATAAGCATCCACTAGTAGAAAAACGACCAACCTAGACGGAAATTTCTGTCTAGGTTGGTCTACAATCCGTTTAGGTTGGATCATCTAGACGGAAATCCGTCTAGGTAGATTGGTTTATTCTGTTTCCGTCTAGTTTGGATCAAACCAGACGGAATTCCATCTAAATTGATCAATCTAGACGGAAACCAACCTAGACGGAAGTAACATTTCCGTCTAGGTTGGTAACCTAGATGGAAATCCGTCTATGTTAACAACCTAGACGGAAAACCATCTAGGTTGTCAACCTAGACGGAAATCCGTCTAGGTTACCAATCTAGACGGATTTCCGTCTAGGTTGACAACCTAGACGGTTTTCCGTCTAGGGTACTAACCTAGACGGAAATCCGTCTAGGGTACCAACCTAGATAGAAATCCGTCTAGGTTGATTATTACAACCTAGACGGAATTTCCGTCTAGTTTGGTTCAGTCTAGACGGAATTCCGTCTAGGTTGCTATTTTTTCAGCAAAAAAAATATATTACAATTTGTATTTTCCTGTACAATTACACCAATACATGAATACATACAATAAATACTGTATATATGAATACATCCAACCATCCAAATATAATCAAGATTTTAGACAATTCCATTCAAACCCAAAAATATTCAAATCCAACATAATGCACAGATCCAGCCATAATATAATCAATTCCAGCATAATAAACAAATCCAACAATCTACTTCAAAATATGCATCAACCAAGACCGTCTAATATACATCCAACACGCATATAAGTATTGTTATAACAGATAAAGCTGTTCATTGCATTAAAAATATACAAAAAACCTCATAAACCTCATCGGTCGTCGTCGTCGGCAGTATCTCTATCCCGGTTACGAGAACGTGTGCTGCTCCCTCCAATATCTCCACTCTGAATGGTCAATTGAATAATCATTAAAGGGTGTTTAATACATATTAAATATAAATGAATTTATTATTTTAAGAAAAAAAAGGGTACCTGAGTGCTGCTCTGACCAGCACCGGAATTATCGCCAAGCGAGCTTATTATCCGTATAACACCACCATACGCGCTATGAGGAATCGCACCACTTAAATATTGCATGACATACCCCAGGAGATCATCCATCGAGTTCGCCGTCAGCGCAACTCTTGTCATCTCATTAGTCACCTGGATATGTAGCTCCGAGTCAATCTTGTCAAGCAAATATGCAGAGATACGTGCGACAAATGGCATAGCCTGGAACCGAGGCGGGGCTGCTCCCATGGATGTAAATGGTGTGGAGGATGCTGTGGATGACCTCATGCTTACGCCGGGTGAAGCTCCAACACCATGCAGAGGATATCTCCCTCTCCTATGTTTAGGGAGAAATAAATATTAAATTTTAATCTCGAATTCAATAATGATAAAAAAATATAAATAGGAATGTAGTATTCAAATTGATTCAAATTTTCTACATCCATACCTATTATGACCCATCAAATTCTGTGTGAGAATAATGTTGTCCTCTACAGAAAGCATGTGAGGGTCCGGCTCAGATTGTTCCTCCTGCTGCGACATATACACAGTTGCAGCCTTCTTGGATGCAGCCTCAAATCCCTCCTAAAGCACAAATATATAATTATTTCATGGTAAAGACAATGTTATTTGTGTTCTCATTTCCTCATAATAATAACAACAAAATAGAGTTAATAATACTACTCAAGATATGTATAACTCTCACCACCAACTCGAGATTTGCCTTGATCTTATCTCGATTCTTCTCATCACCCTTATATCTATCACGGAAAATGCCATACGTCGCTTTCGCCCTCAAGTGTATTGGCATTAATGATTTTCCCTGTCATATTATATATTATCACACTCATAATCATACTAATCATTAAATTCATCAAAACTTTAGACGGAAATCTACAGTATCCTGACAATAAACATCCTTCAGATTGGCATAGGGGTGTGAGCCCAAGTGGTGGTCATGCAGCTTCTTTCTTCTATTTTCTGACCCCTTCGTGGATTTATTCTTTTTTAAAAGAAAAAAATTAGCAAATATGCAATAAATTAATATCTTAAAAGTATAAAGTAATTTTCATGAAACTAACCTTGGAGGCATCGCTGTCCCAATACATGAGGAGAGCTGTGAAATGAACCTCGTCAACTCGGGCGTCGAGGTTTAAAAACCTCTGCCAGTCCTCCTCATACCTGTCATAGGTTTCATGTTTGATCTCATGCCTCCATTGTTTGAGAACTGCTTCAACCTTGACATTGAACACATAATTCCAAGCCCCCTCAAAGTCCTCAAGGCAGAAGCAGTCCTGTAGATTTACATACACATTTAGGAAGGATAATTTAATATCAAATACTAATTATTAATAAATAAAAAGTAATAGCAATATGTAGTTACCATAAGCTCTGTCCATATCGCCTCGTATGCGCTCCATGGTAGTTCTCGAAATTGAAAATAAGGGTTGATAATGGTCGCTCTACGCACTAGAACCCCAATATATGCATTCAAGCGGGTCGACCATGGACCAACGGGCAAATTAGAACTATTCCACTGAATTATTACCCTCATTCCTCTTGGCGGTTGTTTGGAATCAGGCTTACCTCCGCCACGTCTGTTCTCGATGCGATCCGCCTTAGCGCCTACAATAATAACATAATAATATATCATATAATATATAAATGTGAAAATTAAAAATATTTATACAATTTACCATTCGCTATCTCTCTTTCCTTTGCTGCGAGTGCAACCCGTTTTCGTGCCTCAATCATTTCACGCAGTTCTTCTAATTTTCTCGCAGCACGTGTATGGTACTTCCTTGAGTCAGCCATAGACTTATGAGAGGCTGGAGGTAAAGGTAAACTAAGATAGTCCTGTGTCTTTGGCCGCAAGTCCGTGTGGAATGTATAAGATGGATATGTCGGTGTCCAAGTATCCCCTACATAAGAAAGGAGAATCATTAATATAGTTTTTAATTAACCATTATAATTGAGCATTATAATATTGAATCCTGCATCAGGGGATGGTTCTGGTACTGCATCAGAGGGGCCAGGTGATGAATAACCCGTATCTGCAACAAATGATCACTATTAGCTAGATAATTAATAATTGATAAAATATATTAAAGTATTAATTAATTTTTATACCTGCATCGGGAGATGATAGTGTATCATCAGCACCAGTACCAGGGGTGATACTACGTGATCGATCACCCTCAGGGTTAAAGAGTCTCCTCACCCTCCTCATCTGCAAATTCAATTATTAACATAGTTAAGAAAAAAAATATACATGCTCATGAGATAAGTTATTATGAAATGCATTGTTCTTATTATGATTAGCTAAAAAACTTTAATGCAGTGTAACATATATATTACATACCTACATCCAACGCCACATTCTGTGCGTAAGAGAATTCTTGCCAAACATCATCAGATGAACCAATTGGTTCACTATAATTATATTCACTTTCTTCAATATTTTTTTTATTGTTATTAGGTAGAACAACAGATCTTGGCTCCTTGTACAAAACCACCCAATCAGATATGACATTCGGATCTCTCACGAAGAAGCACTGATCAGCTTGTTCTACAAAAATGAATTTCTCATCCGTATATACTTCTCGATGGAGATTGACAAGTGTAAATCCATAATGATCCTTTTGCTTTTTTGCAGGACACCACCGAACCTTGAACATCGTGTAAGTACATTGTTTTGGTTTACCAAACCCGTAAATTACCTCAACAATATCTTCTAATTGGCCATAATATAGTATGTCAGCTAGAATTGGGTTCTGATCTCTTGTACTTGAAAAACATTCTTGAGCAAACAAGCCCATGACCCCACTGTTCTGAGTTACCCTCCTATCATCAGTCTCTAGCGTTCGAAATTTATATCCATTGACCAAATGCTCATTATAACGTCTCACTTCATAATAAGGGCGTTGTGCATGTATAATAATTTCATCTGGTAACGTAGTACCATCAAGAAGTGATTTATCAACCTAAGACAAAAAATTTCAGAATATTTAGGGGATGTTATATTATGAATGTTCATAAATTAATTGTTAAATACTTACATCAAATCTTAACTAATCAGAAAATTCTTTCCTTTGTCTTTTCTGAATATTATGCGCTGCATTCCTACCGGTTGTTTCATTCTTAAGCTTCTCCAAATGTCGCCTACATAAACAATATATAAGTTTGCATTGCGAACATTATGTAAAATGAATAGTCTCATCTATATTTCTGGTGTTATTTGTTACCTTCGATAGTCTGCGAACATATCAAGGTTTTCCAGCACATATGCATGAATTTGTTCTAAGAGAGATCTCGGATAATTTTCACGCTTTCTCTCCTTATCTGGTACTTGAGCCGTGGCTTTCTTCTGGGGCATGTAACATGATGCAAAAATAAAGCATTCATTTGCCACGTATCCTTCAGCTATCGAGCCTTCTGGACGAGCTCGATTGCGAACATTATGTTTCATGGAGCCCAAGTATCTTAGAATCAAAATAACTAATTATTAGCACGGTAATTTCAAAAACGCATATACAAGTAATGAATGCAAAAAATATATAATTTACCTCTCAATCGGATACATCCAACGATAAGTAACAGGTCTGGCGATTCTAGCCTCTCTTGCAAGATGCTGGGTAAGATGGACCATAACCGTAAAAAAGGAAGGAGGGAATATTACTTCCATATTGCATAGAGTAACTCGGACCTCAGCTTCAAGTTTTTTAAATTCATCTACATCTATGACTTTAGAGCATAATTTTCTGAAAAACCCACAATACTCAATAATAATCTTCGACGCTTCTTTATCCATATTGTTACGGATTGCAACAGGAAGCAATTGATAGAGAAGAACGTGATAATCATGGGTCTTCAGACCTAAGAGTTTTCGCTCTTGCACTTGGACATTATTTGAAATGTTAGCAGAGTAACCATCCGGAGACTTTACTGATTTGAGAATTTCACAAAATCGTTGCATCTGCTCATTTGACAGTGTAACACGAGACGGAGGCAACTTTAATTTTTTAAGTCCAACATCTTGAGCTTGCAAATCATTTCGGATATTCAAAGCAGTCAGATCTTGGCGCGCCCGTAGATCATCCTTCGACTTGTTTGCATCTTGTAGGAGAGTTGATACTATGTTATCACATATATTTTTCTCAATATGCATGACATCTAAGTTGTGGTGGATTTTAAGATTTTGCCAGTAAGGTAGCTGAAAGAAGATACTAAATTTAGTCCATCCTCTAGGTAATTTTTGGTCTTCTTCCTCAACTTGCATTTTCCGGACCTTTCGCTTACGCTTCAGTAGCCTTTTTGACTTTAAATAATCTCTTACTCTGAGCGGGCTAAATTTAGAATATCGATTTTTTCCAAACACAACTTTTGGAAACCCCTCAAGTAATTTTACAATCTCATTACCTGTCAGCTGACGTTGCTTCATTCTCTTCTCAACTGTGCCATCAAACAAAGCTGATAACTTCCTGTACTTATGACTCAAGGGCAACCATCTTCGATTAAACCAATAACAACTCTTTCGGCTATGTGGTAATTGAAGAGCTTCAAATTCCGGACCACATACAGGACAAGCACACTTTCCCTTTGTGGAATACCCAGACAGATTAGCATAGGCTGGAAAATCATTAATCGTCCATAATAGAATAGCACGTAATCTAAACGATTCTTTTAAATGGGCATCATATGCTACAATACCCTCAGACCATAGTTGTTTCAGCTCATCAATTAGAGGCTCTAAGTAAATATCAATATCATTTCCAGGTGCATGCTTACCGGGTATCAGTAATGAAAGTATCATAAATGGCTGTTTCATACAAAGCAATGGATGTAAATTATATGGCATTAGTACAACTGGCCAAGTAGACCAACCAGAGCTCATTACCCCAAATGGATTGAATCTGTCACTTGACAAACCCAGTCTTACATTTCTGCAATCTTCGGCAAATCGAGGATAAATTTTATCAACATGCTTCCAAGCTACCGTATCAGCAGGATGTCTCAATTTACCATCATCTACTCGATCTTCCTTGTGCCACCTCATATTTTTCGTCGTTTCTTTGTTCATGTACAATCTTCACAATCTAGGAGCTAATGGAACATGTCGAAGCACCTTGGCTGGAATTTTCTTCTGTGTTATCTCTGTCTCCGTTGTAATCCTTATTGAAGAATTTGTACGTTGTTTCCACCTAGAAACTCCACATGTCGGACATTCTTGAAGGTCTTTATTGGCCTTGTGGTACAAAATACAATCATTCGGACATGCATCAATCTTATTATAATCTAGACCCAGAGCAGCGACAATCTTCTCAGCTTGATAAGTTGTTTGGGGTATGCTATTCACTCCTCCAGGTATTACAGTTCGAAGCAAATCAAGAAGCATTTCAAAATAATTATCTGACATACCGCTAAGTGTCTTAATGTGTAGGAGTTTTAGCATAAATAAAAATCTGGAGTACTCGATACATCCCTCATATAAGTCCTTTTCACTAGCTTCTAGTAGCTTTAATATTCGTTCTATTTCTGCGGAGGAATGCATATCATCAATATTTTCGGCACTTCCATCATCTCCTACTTCTTCAGCTTCAACTTCGATATCATCTTCACTTTTATCTCCGATATCATCCTCGACATTATCATCACCCTCAAATTCTCTAGGTCGAGGAAAAATATCATTCAACATTGTTTCTGTGTCATCTATTTGTTGTCCACCGGACGTACCGACACGCACATTTGGATCCTCATCTTCAGTGATACCTTCCCCATGCCAGTTCCAATATTTATATTTTTTATCAAAACCTGATTTCATTAGGTGGATTTGTATATCATTACTATTCAGCAGTTTCAAATTCCTACACATGCAACAAGGACAATACATAGCACCACTTGCTAATTTTCTCGGATTCATTTCTGCATAACGTATGAAGGCTTCACATCCCTCGTTGTATCGCGTGTCACGAAATCTATGAAGCCGTGGGATATCTATCCATGATTTGTCAGGAATTACCCTCATCTGTAAATTATATATAATTATTAACTACGACAAATCACACAACTACTAGCACATTCATGACTCTTATACATACAACACAAATCTAACATACGTTCATATATCATTTAACAATATAAATTTAGTTCTACATAAAATATATTTGAAACGTACGTAGAAATTAATTACACCAATTGATCGGCTGTCATAGGAAGACTTCTATCCATTAAGAATATAGTAGTGCTTACATCCAACTTCATATACTTTGTATATTTTCATTTCTTGAAAATTTCGGCAGCACCTACCCGCTGTTCTCCCTGTACACTGTGCGGATGTTATTATGCGTATCAGCAATAGCCCAAAACATAGAACAACATACGCTTATTGTACACGGAGAACAACGAATACGTGCTGCCAAAACTTTCAAGAATGAAAATATACAAAGTATACAAAGTTGGATGTATGCACTACTATATTCCTAACCCGTCCGAGAAGGACAGATCCAATAATTACGAATTTCAGTACCAATTTTTTATTCCTATAATATAAAATAAACGCTCATTTTTAGAAGAAAACTTCGTCTCCTACCCAAATCTGAGTCGTATATCATATATTATAAGTCTAAATAATTGGATGTAATTATTGGATGGAAGTCTAGGGATAACGTTATTTTTTTTCACCTAAATTGGATTATAACACATTATAAAAATTTATAATGTGTTATATCACTCTATTTTTTACAAAAAATTATTTCACATATTTTCACATCACAAACTTAAATAATCACACATACTTATAGCACGAATGAAACTTAAATGAGTTAGGGTTTATAAGTGTTTAAAACTCAATAATGATAACTAGTGTTGTTCAAATGAATTAACATGTAGTTAAGTTAGGGTTTTCAGAATTGAACTCGTTTATTTTTCAATATAATTAGGGTTTTTAACCAAATTCAACAATAATTAATAATAAAATTGAAATTTCTAAAGCTCAGTAGAAAAATCATACCTTTTAAACTGATTTCCGCAACGGACACCGCCGAAGGAGGGGG
>BQKN01001101.1:250214-266466 GCA_022839385.1 Asparagus kiusianus
AATCCGAGCACTTGAGGGATATACGGGCAAGAGACCAACACATAGATGGTGTAGAGTAGGATTACAAGAGTATTGATTGTTAAGTTTTTGGTGAGCTAGAAAACCAAGTATGAGGTGTAAATGTTTTCGGGTGAGCGTCGAAAACCTGGTATGATAGTGGATTTCTCCCCGGGATTGAGGAGCGGAGATGTAGGACGGAAGGTCCGAACTCCGTGATCATTTGCTTGTGTTTGAGTTTATCATTGGTGCATTTTCTTTTGTGTTTTTCTTATATCGCCATTGTCTATTAGTCTTTGTGTATATTGCCCTATCACATTTGTAGTTTGTTTATTTTGCCCTTTGTTTATATTGTTTATCCTTGCATATAATTGTTGCACATCTTTTTTGCAAGGATAACTTGTTAATAAGTTTTAATTGGTATTAAATCGGATTAGATTAACATAAACCCTATTCACCCTCCTCTAGGGTTCTTTCCTAGTGGAATTAGGGTCTTATCAATTGGTATCTGAGCTTGGTGCTCTTTGATTTAAAGTCTAATCACCTTGAGTTAAAGATCCAAGTTATCTTATTATGCTAATCTAGTTTTGATTGCATTTGTCCTGCTTGCATATAATTATAATTATGGATATGAATGGTGCATCTCGTTTAGGCTATGAATCTAGTGTTGCTCAAAAATATAGAAACTTCCCTTATGATCAGTGATTCTTTAGATTTAAAATATTTGTTCAATCTAAAAATATCGATTTGTAAAAAGTTATTGATTGTGCTGACATTGTGTCCACTTTTGAAAAATCTAAGTGGAGCAATCATGATAAAAAGATGTTTACAATGAGCAAGTTAGTGTTAGAATTTTTGCATAATGCTTTTGAACCATGTATTTCTAATGAACATGCTTATTTTGATAGTGCTTACACGATTTGGAAACTTTTTGAAGCACATCAAGAAGACTTGGAGGAGATTCGATGTGTTATGACGGAATTGACTTCAAGTGATAGTGGAGTATCATGCACATGACCACTAGGCGATAGCCCGAGTATGGTATATGGTTCGGAATCCAAAAATAAATTATCTATTAGCAAACTCGCATGTGCATACGAAAAATTAATGAATGCCTCTAAGAAATTGCTCCATAATTTTATTGATTTAAAAAGCAAGCATGTTAATTTAAAATCCAATCATGAGTTGCTAGCTTCCAAATTTGATATCATTAAAAAAGAAAGTATGATGCTTAAATAAAATAATGATATGTTAAGTTTGGAAAAAAAAAATTAAACTCATCTCTTGCTAGCTTATCTCATGCTAAGATTGATGCCATGCTAGAGGCAAAAACAATTAGAAATGAATTTGATTCTTTTAAGAATAATCATGTTTGCTCTACTTCTAGTGTTCATGCATATGTGTCTAATGATGAGTTGAATGTTGTTAAAAATCGTAATTCATCTTTAGATTCAACTCTTAATAAATGTATTGATAATCATAAAAAACTTATGAATATGTGTGTTAAGTCTAATGCTACTACGTTTAAACATCCCATACATTATGTTCACATATATAGCAAAGTTTACAAGTGCTCTATATACAACCATAAATGCCATTTAGCTAAATTTTGCTATGATGCACACAAACATAAGAATATTAATGCTCCTTGTGCATCTCATCAAGCTTCTTCATCACATACATTTGCACATGTATTCATTGCTCATCATAAACATGCTAATGTGTATAAATATGATCATTGTGGTCATTTTGGTCATTTGACCAAACTTTGCTTTGATTTGAAGAGAGTTTCACATTTGCAAAATAATTTTAAAATACTATATTTATTTGCAAATGTTCCACGTGTACATCTGTATGGTCCACAAAAACAAATGGGCCTCTTTCATTGCACTTATTGTAATCGGAATGGTCATTTGAGCAGTTATTGTTATGACCGGATGTGTGCACAAAATGCACCAAAAAGGGCATTAAGCTTTCATGATAGGGGTCATGTTCCTAAATCCTTTGGTACCAAGAATACTTGAGCACCAAAACAAATTTAATTTTTAAAACAAGAATTTTAGTGTTTTTATTTTTTATTTTTTCATTTCTTGGTTTTAAAAAACATGTTTTTGAATTTTTGTTTGAAAATAAAACAAATTTTATATCAAGACTTTGTTTTTCATGTTTTTAATTCTTTTGACTTTGATTGTCATGAGAGGTTTGTATTTGATCAACCCCCGGGTTTATTGGGTGTTTATTTCCCAAATCATGTTTACCAGGTGCTATAGGTTTATATGAGTTGGAACAAGCTTAAGGGATTGATATGGTTGCCTCTCTTGTTTTTTATTTAAAAATTAATATTGTTTTAGTTTCATATGATTTCTTTTGATTTATGGTTTCATATGAGTAATTTGTTTTCATTTGAATACTTTTTTTCACGACTCTCATATTTTTCCTTCTTTTGATTTCATAAATCTATTCTATACATGGTTTTTAGGTTTTTACCTTAAGACACACTTTTTTATATTTATATATCTATATGTGATCTCATTGCCTTGTTGCATGTGAGTTTTGCCTAGCATGTTTTTATTTATGCTTGCACACATATGTTTGCCTTGGTCATCATTGCAGATATTCATTAAAGCTTTTTGATAGGAGGAGCTATTCCCTATTATTTGTTTCTATACTCACCATGCTTATAGGTAGGGGAGCTCTTGCTTTCCTATTTCTTTTATATCCCCATTTTTTTGGTTGCCAAAGGGAGAGAAATATGTGAGTATATTTATGTTTATGAGTTTATTGTATATTTTATATACTCCTTGTGTAAATTGTTTGTCGTTATCAAAAAGGGAGAGATTGTTAGCCTCTTTTTTATGATGTTTTAACAAATAATTTATAACTAATATTATTTGTCTAGTGTTTGTGTTTTTGTATTTATTCTAGACAAACAATCAGTTGGAGGTTTGATGGTATTGCGTCATAACGATCATATCCAATGGAGGTTGGCGGAATATCGAAGTAAAGCAATACATTTCAAGTCAAGATCCAAGATCAAGCTTCATCCAAGTTTACCAAGTCGAACCATATTGAAGATCAAGATAGCTTGGGTAATTTAGTTTTAGGTTTATACTTGTGTGTAGATACATCAAGCTCAATCGCATACACACGTACAAGTTTTGGTTATATACACACACACACAACACACACACACACACACACACACACACACACACACACACACACATATTTTGCTTTTTGGTTTTCAAGTTTATATAAATATAAATTTGTGAAAATATTGAGTTATTTGTTGATGGACCTAACAATCATTATATACATCTTTTATTAAGTCTATATAATCATTTTATAAAGTTTCAAAACATGATTTACCTAAAATATCAAAAACAAGTGTTGTTCATTTTAATGTTTTGGACATGTTTGTATAATGATGAGATTTTACAATTGGAAAGTGCAATTCTAAAATTTTTTCTGTAACATGTTTATTATCATGTTTACAATCATTTATCAAAGTTTTATATTTTTCTGATTTTATTTACTATTTTTTAACTAAGGTTTCAAAGTCAATTTTTGGACATGCACAATCTCTGTGCATTTTCATAAGTCGACTTATCAAGGTTGATAAGTCGACTTATGAAATACTCTAGAATGTTCATTTTTCGCTGCTAAGTCGACATATCAGACAACGCAAGTCGACTTATTATAAGTCGACTTATGGGCTGATTTTTTGACTGTAATGGCTAGTTACAAGTCGACTTATCACTATAGCAAGTCGACTTATAACTGCAAAACGACTAGTTTTCAGACTCCTTATTTTTTGGATTTTTATCTTTTTGCTAGGTTTTTCTTGTCTTTTGGGGTCTCCTATATATACCCCCTTTTACCCAGCTCTATCATATTCTAAGAAATTTATTTATACATGTTTATAAAATTTTAACAAGGGTTTAAGTTTGTTTTAGTGTTTGCTTGGTTTGTGAAGAAGTTTTCACAAGTGGAGGAGGTCATCTTTATTGTTTGAGCTTCAATCTCCATCTCTACATTTTGTTTCTCAAAGAAGAATATCTAAACTCAATACTAGCTTTGCATTAATTATTTGTTGTTTATCATCTTCATTAAGCTAGTGTTTACATTGAGTTTATATTTGATTTTCTCTTTGTTCACACACAATCATTAAGCTTATTGTATTTGCATACATAGTATAATTTTGGGTTGTGGGTTTGTGACTTAGAGTGTGATCTTTCATTGTGTTCTCATCCATAATAGAGAACAAACATTTATTGTATTGAGCCAAATTATAGGATATACTTTGTAATACACTTCTACCCCTAGAGGAGTGTGTGGTGAGAGACGGGGTCATCCCAAGAGGAGTGGCATCGATAGTGAAGCCTAGGGAGAGGTTGTAAATCTGAGCACTTGAGGGATACACGGGCTAGAGACCAACACTTAGATGGTGTAGAGTAGGATTGCAAGAGTATTGATTGTAAAATTATTGGTGAGCTAGAAAACCAAGTGTGAGGTGTAAACATTTTTGGGTGAGCGTCGAAAACCTGGTGTGATAGTGGATTTCTCCTCGGGAGTGGGGAGCGGAGACGTAGGATGGAAGGTCCGAACTACGTGATCATTTGCTTGTGTTTGAGTTTGTCATTGGTGCATTTTATTTTGTGTTTATCTTATATCGCCATTGTCTATTACTCTTTGTGTATATTGCCCTATTATATTTATAGCTTGTTTATTTTACCCTTTGTTTATATTGTTTATCCTTGCATATAATTGTTGCATATCTTTTTTGCTATGATAACTTGTTAATAAGTTTTAATTGGCACTAAATCGGATTAGATTAGTGTAAACCCTATTCACCCCCCCTCTAGTTTTTTTTCCTAGTGGAATTAGGGTCTATCAATTAGTATCAGAGCTTGGTTCTCTTTGATCTAAGGTATAATCACCTTGGGTTAAAGATCCAAGTTATCTCATTATACTAATCTAGTTTTTATTATATTTGTCTTGCTTGCATATAATTATAATTATGGATATGAATGGTGCATCTTGTTTAGGCTATGATCCTAGTGTTGCTCCAAAATATAGAAATTTCCCTCATGATCAATAGGGCTTTAGATTTAAAATATTTGTTCAATCTAAAAATATTGATTTGTGAAAAGTTATTGTTTGTGCTTACATTGTGTCCACTTTGGAAAAATTTACGTGGAGCAATCATGATAAAAAGATATTTATAATGAACAAGTTAGTGTTAGAATTCTTACATAATGCTTTTGAACCATGTATTTCTAACGAACATGCTTATTTTGATAGTGCTTACATGATTTGGAAACTTTTTAAAGCACATCAAGAAGACTTAGAGGAGATTCGATGGTTGTAGCAGATTTGACTTCAAGTGGTAGTGGAGCATCACGCACACGACCACTAGGCGATAGCCCTAATGTGGTATGCGGTTTGGAATCCGAAAATAAATTATCTATTAGTAAACTCACATGTTTATATGAAAAATTAATGAATGCCTATAAGAAATTGCTTCATAACTTTATTGATTTAAAAAGCAAGCATGTTAATTTAAAATCCGATCATGAGTTGCTAGCTTCCAAATTTGATATCATTAAAAAAGAAAGTATGATGCTTAAAGAAAACAATGATATGTTAAGTTTGGAAAATAAAAAATTAAATTCATCTCTTGCTAGCTTATCTCATGCTAAGATTGATGCCAGAGGTAGCAACAATTAGAAATGACTTTGATTCTTTTAAGAATAATCATGTTTGCTCTACTTCTAGTGTTAATGCATATATGCCTAATAATGAGTTGAATGTTATTAAAATCGTATTTTATCTTTAGATTCAACTCTTAATAAGTACATTAATAATCTTAAAAAGCTTATGAATATGTGTGCTAAGTCTAATGCTACTACATTTAAACATCTCATACATTATGCACACATATATAACAAATTTTACAAGTGCTCTATTTACAGCCGTCAATGCCATTTAGCTAAATTTTTCTATGATGCACACAAACATAAGAATATTAATGATCATTGTGCATCTCATCAAGCTTCTTCATCACATACACATGTACATGCATTCATTGCTCATCATAAACATGCTCATGTGTATAAATATGATCATTGTGGTCCTTTTGGGCATTTGACCAAATTTTACTTTGATTTGAAGAGAGTTTCATATTTGTAAAATGATTCTAAAAGACCATATTTATTTACAAATGTTCCACGTGTATATCCATATGGTCCACAAAAACAAATGGGCCTTTTTCATTACACTTATTGTAATTAGATTAGTGCACAAAATGCACCCAAAAGGGATCATAACCCTAGGACATTAAGCTTTCTTGATAGGGGTCTTGTCCCTAAATCCTTTGGTACCAAGAATACTTCGGTACCAAAATAAATTTAATTTTTAAGCTAAGAATCTTAGTGTTTTTATTTGTTATTCCATTTCTTGGTTTTGAAAAACATGTTTTTGAATTTTTTTTAAAAATAAAACAAATTTTATGTCAAGACTTTGTTTTTCGTGTTTTTCATTCTTTTGACTTTGATTGTCATGAGAGTTTTGTGTTTGATTAAACCCCGGGTTTATTGGATGTTTATTTCCCAAATCATATTTACCGGGTGCTATAGGTTTATATGGGTTGGAACAAGCTTAAGGGATTTATATGGTTGCCTCTCTTGTTTTTTATTTGAAAATTGATGTTGTTTTAGTTTCATGTGATTTCTTTTGATTTATGGTTTCATATGAGTGATTTGTTTTCATTTGAATACTTTTTTCACGACTCTCATATTTTTTCCTTCTTTTGATTCCATAAATCTATTTTATACATGGTTTTTAGGTTTTGCCTTGAGACACACTTTTTTATATTTATATATTAATATGTGTTCTCATTGTCTTGTTGTATATGAGTTTTGCCTAGCATGTTTTTATCTATGCTTGCTCACATATGTTTTCCTTGGTCATCATTGCAGATATTCATTAAGGCTTTTTGATAGGGGGAGCTATTCCCTATTATTTGTTTCTATACTCACCATGCTTATAAGTAGAGGGAGATTTTGCTTTACTATTTCTTTTATATCCCCATTTTTGATGTTGCCAAAGGGGGAGAAATATGTGAGTATATTTATGTTTATGAGTTTAATGTATATTTTATGTACTCCTTGTGTAATGTGTTTGTCATCATCATAAAAGGAGAGATTGTTAGCCTTTTTATTTTGATGATGTTTTAACAAATAATTTATAACAAAAATTATTTATCTAGTATTTGTGTTTTTGTATTTATTCTAGACAAACAATCAGTTGGAGGTTTGATGGTATTACACCATAACGATCATATCTAATGAAGGTTGGCGGAATATCGAAGTGAAGCAATACATTTTAAGTTAAGATCCAAGATCAAGCTTCATCCAAGTGTACCAAGTCGAACCATATTGAATATCAAGATAGCTTGGGTAATTTAGTTTTAGGTTTATACTTGTGTGTAGATACTTCAAGCTCAATCACATGCACACATATAAGTTTTGGTTATATATATATATATATATATATATATATATATATATATATATATATATAAACATAAACATTTTGGTTTTTGGATTTCAAGTTTATATAAATATAAATTTGTAAAAATATTGACTTATTTGTGTATGGACTTACCAATTATTATATATATCTTTTATTAAGTCTATATAATCATTTTATAAAGTTTCAAAACTTAGTTTAGCTAAAATGTCAAAACAAGTGTTGTTCATTTTCTTGTTTTGGACATATTTGTAAAATAATGATATTTTATAATTGGGAAGTGCAATTATAAAAATTCTTTTGTAACATGTTTATTATCATGTTTACAATCATTTCCCAAAGTTTTATATTTTTTTGATTTTATTTGTTATTTTTTAACTAAGGTTTCAAAGTCAATTTTTGGACATGCACGGTCTCAGTGCATGTTCATAAGTCGACTTATAAGGGTTGATAAGTCGACTTATAAAATGCTCTGGAATGTTCATTTTGCTACTGCTAAGTTGACTTATCAGACAATGCAAGTTGACTTATAACAAGTCGACTTATTACAAGTCGACTTATAGCAAGTCGACTTATTACAAATTGACTTATGGGCTGATTTTTTGACTGTAACGGCTAGTTACAAGTCTACTTATCACTGTAAAAAGTCGACTTATAACTGCATAACGACTAGTTTTCTAGATTACTTGTTTTTGGGTTTTTTGTCTTTTTGCTGGGTTTTTCTTGTCTTTTGGGGTCTCCTATATATACCTCCTTATACCCAGCTCTATCATATTCTAAGAAAATTATTTATACAAGTTTATAAAAGTTTAACAAGGGTTTAAGTTTATTTTAGTGTTTGTTTGGTTTGTGAAAAAGTTTTCACAAGTGGAGGAGATCATCTTTATTGTTTGAGCTTCAATCTCCATCTCTCCATCTTGTTTCTCAAAGAAGAGTTTCTAAACTCAATACTAGCTTCGCATTAATTATTTGTTGTTTATCATCTTCATTAAGATAGTGTTTACATTGAGTTTATATTTGATTTTCTCTTTGTTCACACACAACCATTGAGCTTGTTGTATTTGCACACATAGTATAATTTAGGGTTGTGGGTTTGTGACTTAGAGTGTGAGCTTTCATAGTGTTCTCATCCATAGTAGAGAACAAACATTTGTTGTATTGAGCCAAATTATGGGATATACTTTGTAATATACTTGTACACCGAGAGGAGTGTGCGGTAGTAAAGCCTAGGGAGAGATTGTAAATCCGAGCACTTGAGAGAGACACTGGCTAGAGACCAATACTTAGATGGTGTAGAGTGGGATTGTAAGTGTGTTGATTGTAAAGTTTTCGGTGAGCTAGAAAACCGAGTGTGAGGTGTAAACTTTTTTTTTGGGTGAGCATCGAAAACCCGGTGTGATAATGGATTTCTCCCCGGGAGTGAGGAGCGGAGACGTAGGACGGAAGGTCCGAACCATGTGATCATTTTCTTATGTTTGAGTTTGTCATTGGCGTATTTTCTTTTGTGTTTATCTTATATCGCCATTGTCTATTACTCTTTGTGTATATTATCCTATCACATTTGTAGTTTGTTTATTTTACCCTTTATTTATATTGCTTATCCTTGCATATAATTGTTGCATATCTTTGCTAGGATAACTTGTTAATAAGTTTTAATTGGTATTAAATTGGATTAGATTAGTATAAACTCTATTCACCCCCCTCTAGGGTTCTTTCCTAGTGGCTTAGGGTCTATCACAATTAAACAACGGGAAAGCAATAGGTCTGCCCATGCAATAAAAAGAGCAAAAATGGTCAATAGTCAAAGAATTGATCGAAGGTAGGCCATGAGATACTAGCAGTGAGAACTTTTGATTAAGATTCTAGCCTTGAACGTCAGCGGTCTTCGATACCATCTTGGGTTGTGCAGCTACATTTCATTTTCTAAGGTTTCTGACATGTTCTTTTGCTAGAAACTCAGCCAAACTTCAGAGAAATTTTATTGGGGTGTTTGATAAAGATTATAGACATTCTAAACTAACTAATAATAAGGTTAGGTTTTAATCTGATAGTTGATGCATTAATGTTAATTAAAACCTTAATTGTAGATTGATTCTAATTCAGCTACTGAAAATACACTATGTTGAGATCATAGTGCAAGATAAAAAATAAGGAATAAATCATGGAAATATCACACAATGATGATCATGAATATTCAAGAGTATGACAAGAAATGATAGAGACTTGAATGAACGATAGTTCTGAGCAACAATACAAACTGAAGATGGGTATTAGAATTCCTCACCAACTTAGATTATTCTAGAACAACTTTTTTAGAACTTCTTTCTAGTAACATCCTACAAAATATCTACCAAAAAGTTTCTAGGAAGATACAAGTGTATGGTTAGCATTTATTCTTCTAGAAACTTCTTAGTAATGTATGGCTAGGATTAACTCTTCTACATACTTCCTAGCCCGCTTAAACAACTATAAATAGGGGTCTTGGGCTCACATTTGGGTAAGAAAGCAAGAAGTAAGCTTGAAAGCCTGAGTGTGTAGTGTAGGCTTGTGTGAGTGTTCACCAAAATAGAAGAGTTGTGTGAAAGTGAGGTGCTCTTGTAAGAGTAAATATTGTACTCTTTAGTGTTCTATCAAATAAAAGTTTTCTTTGTGTAGAGGGTTGTATTCTTCAAATTCCATCAAAGTCATATCAGAGCGAGGTTCGATCTAGATGGGCTAATCGAAGGTGCTCATGTATGAGATGGCAAACATGATCCAACCATAGATTCCGAAGCTGATGAAGACCAATTACGACAAGTGGAGTATCTAAGATTAAAGTCTTGCTTAGCTCGCAAGACTTGTGGGAGCTCGTGGAGAATGGCTACACTGAACCAGAGTCACCTGCAGCAGAAGCAACTCTCACCGCCACACAGAAGAGTGAGATGAAAGAGGTCAGAAAAAGAGACAAAAAGGCTTTGTTCCTAATATTCCAAGGCATAGATGAATCAGCGTTTGAGAAGATTTCCAATGCCCTGTTCTATAAAGAAGCATGAGAGATTTTACAAAAATCCTATCAAGGTGCGGAAAGAGCCAAAAAGGTATGCCTCAAAGCATTAAGAGTTGAATTTGAAAATTTGAAGATGAAAGCTACAGAATCAATATCAGACTATTTTAGTAGATTTCAGACAATAACTAATCAAATGAAGAGAAATGGAGAAGCAATTAATGATGTAAGAATTATGGAGAAGATACTTAGGACTTTAGACTCTAAATTCAAATATATTATTCCGACAATACAAGAGTCTAAAGATCTTTCTAGAGTTTCTATTGATGAGCTACAAGGTTCTCTGTAAGCTTATGAACAAGATATAAACATCAGTTCAAATCAAGCAGAGAATCTAGAGCAAGCCTTGTAGAGTAAGATGACTATCAAAGAAGATAGTCGAAGAGGATGTAGAGGATACAGAGGCAGAGGCTCTTTTTGATGTGGCTCAAACTTCCAACAAGGTCGTAGGAGACAGTACCAAGGAGGCCATGAAAATCAAGATCGAAATGGAGATCGTGAATGATCGTTCGATCGAGGAAGAGGTCATGGCGTACGAGGACGGGGACAAGGAAGAAGTTACCAGGAGGACAGATCTTAACCACAGTGTTACAAATGCAAGAGATACGGCCATCTCAGCTACGAATGTTAGGAGAAACCAAATCAAGTGGAAGAAAAAAGTAACTTTGTATAAAGGGAGTAGCTAAACACTTCAACAGTCCTGCTGACATACCAGGAGAATGAAAGCAAGAATCAAGATATCTGCTATCTGGATTCAGGTGCCAGTAACCAAGTATTAGCATCAAGGAGTTCTTTACCAAGATAAATGAGACGGTGCAAGGAGATGTCACTTTTGGATACCAATCAAAGATTTCAGTAAAGGGCAAGGGCAAGATAATGATCCAGACAAAGACGGGCGAGAATAGGTACATCTCTAACGTCTATTATGTTCCAGCACTACGAAATAATAATTTGAGTCTAGGCCAGCTCCTTGAAAGAGGCTATGATATATATCTAAAAGACCTTGCCCTCACTATCAAGAATAAAAATAAAGTAATTGCAAAGGTGAACATGTGTCTAAATAGACTATTTACCTTAAATATTTATACTAACCCTACCAAGTGCTTCAAGATGATTATGAAGGATGAGTCTTTGCTCTGGCATTTGAGATTTGGGCATCTTGCATTTAGTGGCCTGAATCTTCTGTGGAAGGAGAAAATGGTGAAAGGATTGCCGCAAATCAACCACCCAAACCAGCTATGTGAAGGCTGTATGAAGAGCAAGCAACGTAGAAGAAGTTTCGAAGTTGGAAAATCAAGAAGAGCAATAGAGCTGCTACAATTGGTCCACACAGATATTGCAGGACCATTTGAAGTCATCTCTCTTAGAGGAAACAAGTACTTTATCATATTTATTGATGATTATAGCAGAAAAACTTGGGTTTATTTCTTGAAGGAGAAATCCGAAGCTCTGGATAAATTCAAAGAATTCAAAGAGATGGTAGAAAAGCAAAGTGGGTATCATATCAAGATGCTCCGATCAGATCGAGATGGAGAATACACATTCAACAATTTCAACAAGCAGTACGAGATAATTCATCAACTCACTGTTGCCTACACACCATAACAGAATGGCATAGCAGAGCGAAAGAATTGTACCATTCTCGATATGGTCAGAAGCATGTTGAAGCAAGTACCTGCTAAAAAGCATAAAGTTCAAGACACCATTAGAGATGTGGAGCAACATCAAGCCAAGCATCAACCACCTAAAGGTGTTTGGGTGCATTGCATATGCACACATCCTTGAGCAGAAAAGAAAGAAGCTGAACAATCAAGGAGAAAAGTGCATATTCATTAGGTACGAGAGGAGGATAAAAGCATACAAGCTCTACAATCCAATTACAACGAAGATGGTCATTTCAAGAGATATGGAGTTCGATGAAGAAGATTATTGGAATTGGACCGATGAAGACAAAAATATTAAAGGTATGTTCTTTGAAGATACTGATGATGACTTGCAGGAGGTTGGAAGACCAGAACAAAGTCCACCTAATAGTCCAGCTCCATCAATCCCAACATCGACGCTGACATCATCAGCATCTAGATCAAGTGAAGGAAGCTCTTCAGGGGGAGCAACAAGGAGGATGAGAAGCCTAAGAGATCTATACGATGATACAGAAACTATTGAGATGATGGAGGACTACACACTATTCTGCTTGTTTACAGATTGTGATCCAGTTAGCTATGAAGAAGCTACTCAAGAAGACAAGTGGAGAAAAGCCATGGATGACGAGATCGAGGCAATCAAGAGAAATGACACATGGGAGCTCACTACCTTACTTGAAGACCATAAACCAATTAGAGTAAAGTGGGTGTACACGGCAAAGACAAATCAATATGGCAGAATCGAGAAATACAAGGCCAGGCTTGTTGTAAAGGGCTATAGTCAGTGAGAAGGAGTTGACTATGAAGAAGTATCCGCACTAGTCACGAGGATTGACACCATCCGACTCATTATCGCATTGGCAGCACAAAACCGGTGGAAGATCTACCAGATAGACGTGAAGTTTGCATTCTTGAATGGCTACCTAGAAGAAGAAGTCTACATCAGGCAGCTACAGGGGTACGAGGTGAAGAACCAAGAACATAAAGTCTATAAGCTGAAGAAGACATTATATGGATTGAAGCAAGCACCCAGGGCATGGAACGCCAGAATCGATGCATACTTCCAGAAGAACGGATTCCAGCAGATTTCATATGAGCACTCTCTCTATACCAAGAAGAAGGATGGAGATATTATGATCGTATGTCTCTACGTGGATGACATGATCTTCACCGACAACAATCCAAAAATGTTCGAGGAGTTCAAGAAGAACATGATCAGGGAGTTCGAGATGACTGACATTGGAAAATGTCATACTTTCTTAGAGTAGAAGTATCACAATCTAAGAGAGGAATCTTCATCTCTTAGAAAAAGTACGCAAAGGAGATCCTTCGGAAGTTTAACATGAACAACTACAAATTAATTGTAACTCCTGTCGAAGTCGGAGTGAAGCTAAGGACAGACTCACCAGGAATCTCTATTGATCCAACTTTATATAAGAGCTTAGTCGGAAGCCTATGGTACCTGACCATCATAAGACCCGACATAATGTTTGCGGTTAGACTGGTGAGCAGGTTCATGGAGGAGTCAAGGCAAGAACACTTCAAGGTAGCCAAGAGGATTCTCAGGTATGTTCAAGGAAGCATTAATGAAGGATTATTTTACTCACAAAGTGTAGATCCAAGACTAGTCGGTTATACCGATAATGACTATGGGGGAGACTTCGATGAAAGAAAGAGTACATCCGGCTACATGTTCAGCATTGGATTAGCAGCCTTTTCTTGATCATCAAAGAAGCAGTCTATTGTTGCTCTATCAAGTTGCGAAGTAGAATACATTGGTGCATCTGCAGGTGCATGTCAAGTGATATGGCTTAGAAATCTAATGAAGAAGCTACAACATGAACAAGAAGCACCGACAGAGATTCTCATTGACAAAAAGTCAGCTATTACACTTGCCAAAAATCCGGTAGCACATGGACGGAGTAAACACATAGAGACAAGATATCATTTCATTCGACATCAAGTTAAAAATAAGACTGTGATGTTGACATATTATAAGTTTGAAGACCAAATCGCTGACATCTTCACCAAGCCACTAAAGACAGAAATATTTTTGAAGCTTAAGAAGAAGCTTGGACTTATGAGAAATGAAAGTTGGTGATGAGGGGGAGTATTAGAATTCCTCGCCAACTTAGATTATTCTAGAACAACTTTTTAGAACTTCTTTCTAGTAACATCCTACAAAATATCTACCAAGAAGTTTCTAGAAAGATACAAGTGTATGGCTAGTATTTATTCTTCTAGAAACTTCTTAGTAATGTATGACTAGGATAAACTCTTCTACACACTTTCTAGCCCTCTTAAACAACTATAAATAGGGGTCTTGCGCTCACATTTGGGTAAGCAAGAAAGAAGTAAGCTTGAAAGCCTAAGTATGTGGTGTAGGCTTGTGTGAGTGTTCAACAAAATAAAAGAGTTGTGTGAAAGTGAGGTGCTCTTGTAAGAGCAAGTATTGTACTCTCTAGTGTTCTATCAAATAAAAGTTTCCTTTGTGTAGAGGATTGTATTCTTTAAATTTCATCAAAGAGGACCTTCCTTTCTATTGGTTATCGAGGTTGTTTCATCTACTTCTCCTCTAATCAATCACTAAAAACTAACAATTAGGAAGAGGACCTTCCTTTCTATTGGTTACTGAGGTTCTGTCATCTGCTTCTTCTCCAATCCATCACTTGATTCATACTTTGAATTAGAGATATAACACAGGAACATATGGTTAGGGTTTTGATATATTTTTTTCATATGGATTTTAACTATGTCGATGGCGATCTGTACCATGGCTAAAATCTGCCTCACCCTCTCTCTATGACCAGCTATTTAGGAGTGTCTAAGACGCTAATTAGGATGTATTATTTGCAATCTAGATAAAAGCAGGTCTCGATAACTCTTATTAGGTCAACCTGTTAAGGCTACAACTATGCACTGAGCTAATAGGGCCTGATTTAACTTAGTAAAATCACAATTATGGATCTACTAATGATTCAGATGGTTAGGCTTCGCCCACCAGGTGGTTTTAACATGGTTATAGGGCTCGCTATCATTTAAACTTAATGTTTTTATACTTTTTCATTAATATGTATCTTCGTATTTGTAATTTTTATCCTATTTCTTGTATTCTAGATATTGGGTTTCACATTAAGTATCGGCTATGTTTGTTGTAGTATTGGTCAATTTTTCTCTATGAGAGTCTTGATCATAACTAATCATTGGTTAAGATCGATCAAAGCAAGGCCCTATAGTGGGTGCTAACTATTGATGTAAGGAAAAACTAGTTGATTAATCTGCAAGGTTGGACTCAAAGTCGTGGACCTCGTGATTGTCCTACATAGCTGATGGTGACCTATTCTTCGGATTGCCTAAGATAAGATAGACAACTATCTCATGATGATGGATGTTCACTAATGCTGCTATGATGTCTAAGTAAGACTCTTGATTAAGAAGCCAAAGCTATAGGTATTTAAGTTATGATTTTAAGTGTGGGGTACATATGTTAATATGAGCGATATTGAACCTAAAGCAGATGAAGGATTTCCTTTTTTCAAGAATGGTATAGCGTATTTATAGGGATGATAATTAGGAAGTATGCATGTCACCATCCTGATGGTTGAGTGAGTTATAGTAGTTACTTGATCTGCAAGAAACCTACGTGTCATGACCTTCGAAGATTCATCGAACGTGCATTCAGATGGAAGTTGTCATGGAAATTGGTAATGAAAGAGATTTTGGTCAACAAATAATAAATCTTAACATGTAATGGTAAGAATATGATATGACTTTCATAAATCATCCTTAATTAGGAAAACCTACATAAAACCAATCTTGGCTGGAGCGAGGCATTATATCTTAATTGAGGTGAGTTTGATCATCATGAGCCGTTATTGTCAATATCCGGGGTTATGAGTCAGGCTCGAGGGCTATGACCTGAGTTAATAGGCTAAGTGCAAAATGTCCCACACTTCTTGAGCTAAGGCGATTACCAGTTGACAAAGTCATTTGCTGATGTTGCGTAACCTAGCTAATCAAAATATAAAACCTATAT
>BQKN01001101.1:280724-328022 GCA_022839385.1 Asparagus kiusianus
GTTGGTTACTGTAGCTAACGGCTATATTTTCCAGATTTATATATATCTGTTATTTTGTCTTTTTGCTTGGCTTTCTTGAGTTTTTGGGCTTGTTTCATGAGCCTATATATACTCCATGCCCTCATACTTCTAAGGGCACTTAAGAAATGTTTTAAACAAGTTTAAAGAGTTTTAAATAAGGGTTTAAGTGTGTTTTTAGTGTTTGTTTGGTTTGAAGATTGTTTTCACAAGTGGAGGAGATCACCTTCTTGTTTGGGCTCCAATCTCCATCTCTCCATCTTGTCATCTATTGGAGAAGTTTTCTAAACTCTATCTAGCTTTACATTTGCTTAGTTATTTGATTATCTTTCTTTAAAGCTAGTTTTTATATTGAGTTTAGATTTGATTTTACTCATTGTTACACACACCCACTTGAGCTTATTGTATTTGCATACATAGTATATTAGGGTTGTGAGAGATTGTAATATTGAGTTGTGCTTCATTGAGTTCTCCCCTTGTATGAGAGAACAAATCATTTATTGTTACATTGTGAGATTGTAAGGTTTTTGGTAAGCTAGAAAACCAAGTGTGTTGTGAAAGTTTTCGGTGAACTAGAAAACCGAGTGTGAGGAGTGAACGTTGTTCGGTGAGCGTTGAAAACCGATATTGTGAGGTGTAAACGTTATTCGGGTGAGCGTAGAAAACCCGATTGTGATAGTGGATTTCTCCCCGGGAGTGGGGAGCGGAGACGTAGGACGGAAGGTCCGAACTCCGTGATCATATTGCTTGTTTGAGTTTGTCTTTGGCGTATTTGTTTTTGCATTCATCTTATATCGCCAATTGTGCATTGCTCATTTATTTCATCCACTATCTTGTTTAGATTATTTACCCTTGTGTTAGTTTACATATCCTTGCATATATCATATTGTATATCTCTTTGCTAGGATATATCATCTTTTGTTAGTTTACATATCCTTACACATATCTTATTGTATATCCTTGCATATATATTTCATCATATAGGATATATCTCATTGTTCATATTACTTATCCTAGCTTATATAGTTGTTATATTTCATACTTGCTAGGATAACTTATTAATTAGTTTTAATTGGTATTTAATCGGATTAGATTAGCATTAGACCCTAATCACCCCCCCTCTAGGGTCTAACAATCCAGTCCCCCAATCCTCCTCGTTCGATCTCCTTCCTCCACGAGCTACAAGATGCTCCTCCTCCATGAGATCCATTCCCTTGCCATCGTGCGCGAGCTACTCCTCCATGAGATCCAATCCCCCGCCACCCGCCACGAATCCCTACTCCCTCGTGATCCAGTCTGCCGATCTAGGTCATTTTCTATTTTAAAATTTTGATCATTATAGAATAAGTTTTGAGACAGCAAAGGAACTATTGTTAATAAAATTTTGATCAAGAAGGAACTATTTTGGCGTGCATTCCTTCTTCCCTTGCTTCTCTCTTTAAAGTTGTGGGAAGTAGTAAAATGACATGCACTTAAAATTTCAATTTTTTATGCATAGTGGAATTCATCTTCAAGATGTTAGCATATTGTCATAATCGTTGTAAGATCACCTACTGTATGATTATTTTAAAGCGAAAACTTCCATACGACCTCAGTTCGTTTACAAACTCTGGGTATTAGCAAGTTCATTCATCAGTATCAAAATGTGCTAGAAAATGTTTCTTTCTTTTTTAATCTCTTAAATATTCACCTCCTACACTTGATGGACTACCCTTTTGGTTGCATCACTTTCAAACTGGCACAATTTGTCATTTGAATCCACTAATGTAACACACATATAACTGGTTTCTAATAACTAAAGAGATTTCAATTGATTGTTGGTTGCTTATCACTTTGTAGCTTGAAATTTCTAAGAATCCTTTTCATCCATTCTACACATCATTATCCTTCAGGATTTTTTAGATGTTTGTCACTTGGAATTTTATATTTTTAAATTAGCTCTACATATCATTAGAACTGCAATGTAGTATCCCCATTCATATCAGTTACTTCAAATTAGTTCCTATGATAAGCTGTGTGAATTGGGAGAAATATACCATCAAACTATAAAATATACCATCAGATAAACCCATTTGAGTTTAAAACTATCAAATAAGCCCCCTTAATTTGGGGTGTTACAGAAGACCACTTTACGTTTGAGATTTTTTTTTGCAACTAACACCCATATTGGTGCTATATGAAATGGTAAAATATCCAGGTTATCCTTTTTCAGATTATAATTCTAATTAACAAATTAAACTAAATTAATTAATAATAATTGAATTAATAAATCCCAAAACCTATTCTGATCTTAACTATAATTAGAGAGGGCATGGCCGCGGCCGAGGCATTTCATTTAAGGGCATTTTAAACATTTTAATACTGATGACTATAGTAGATTTACACTAGATTGTTTTGAGATTTTAAACTGAAGTATTTATTTGGGTATTTTATAGTTGTTTCTTGATGAATCCATGCATTTCTTTTACAACAAATAAAGTGTTCGAAATGGGAGAATCAAGTGCTAGTGGAATTAAAATTCTTGCCAATACAGAAAATACTCCTAAGCCACTACTCGGAATGAAATTTAATACTTATGAAGAAGCTTATAACTATTATAACTATTACGCATTGTTGATGGGTTTTGGAAAAAGGAAGAGCACGGTAAATTACTCGAAGAAGACAAGAGACGTTGTAGACAGAAAGTTTGTTTGTGATAAGGAGGGCTATAGATCTAATAGAGACAAGATGGAGATGCCTTTTCGGCGAGAGACCCGAGTGGGATGTAAGGCAATGATGAGAGTTAAAGTATTCGAGGACAAACCGTGGGAGGTCACAGGGTTTGTTGAAGAACATACAAATCATGTGTTGAGTAGTCCAGACAAAGCAAAGATGCACAGATCACACCAACAATTCCATAAAACTCAAAGTTGTAAAAAACTTATTGAGAGTCTGCAAGAAGAAGGTATGCCTTCATCCACTATTTCTCGTATCATTAATGCAACCAATGGAAGAGAAGGCGAATTAGTGATACCACAACAGTGTATTGATGACATCAGATACCAGAGAGTCAACAATATTGGCCATAAATGCATATCTATCATTCGACATTTTCAGAGTATGACAGCGAATGATCCAGGATTCTATTTTGCAATAGAAGTGGACAGTAGTGGACAAGTGAGGAGTGTTTTCTGGGCTGACGAAAGATCAAGAGCGTCTTATTTGCAATTTAGTGATGTTGTTGTGTTTGATGTGACATATAGAACTAATAAGCTGGAGCTCGTAAAAGAGAGATCGAGAGGGGGAGGAAGAGGGATTGAGAAAATTGGGGATCTAAGTTTTTGGGGAGAGATCTGAGTATTTAGGGAGAGAGAGAGAGCAGCGGTTTTTTTGAGAATAGTGTTGAAATTTTTTTTGAGAATAGTGTTGGAATTTTTCAGAAACACCCAAGCAACGCACTCTGCGTAGCGCTGGCAGTGCTTCTACAGTTTTCTCATATATATATATATATATATATATATATATATAACAACCATTACAACCCAAATTCCTCAAATTGGTTGGGCCCGTTGGGATCTAAACAGTGGAACGCCTAGAGCCCCTCATTCCTCAACGACCCGCCAATTCTGAGCCACTTTCATGTACAAGCCTCTAAAACATCCAAAAAGATAAAGCCAACACGTTCACTTTCTCTTGCAACATTTCTCCTATAAAAAAACCCTATCGCACTTTGCAAACGAAGGTCTATTCACGGCCCTCTTACAAAATGTACCCCAAAACAATCATAACAATAATCATAATCATAATCATAATCATAATCATAACAATCAAATCAAAGGAAACAGAGCACATGGTCCACATCTCAACCAAGAAGCGAGATAACATCCAACGTTACGGCGCAGAGCCTCTCGAGCACCTCCTCCCTCTTCGCCATCTCAACCGGATACACCACCACCGTTCCATTAGTCCTCCTGAACAGCACACGGCACACGTTAGCGTACTCCGCACCAGCGCTCACATGAACAAATGCATAATCATACTCCTCATTTGAAATCTCATCAAGCGAGGACTGAAGCGACTCGCGAGCATGTGTGTATTTCTCTGCACATGCACGGTAGAGGGAAGAGAGGGTAGGGTTCTTGGAGGTGGATTTGGAGCGGGAGAAAGCGAAGGATGAGGTATTGGTGGCATTGGCGATGGCGAGGGAGATGAGGACGGTAGATAGGGATTTGACGGAGGTGGCATTGGAGGAGGAGGAGGAGAGGGAGGAGACGCAGAAATCGTAGTAGGTTGTGGCGTTGCATGTTGATGTTATGAGGTTAGAGGGAGGGAGGGGAGAGGAGGGGTTGGGGTGGGTTGAGAGAGAGGAAGAAGGAGAAGAGAGGAGTAGGGTGAGGATGACGGGGAGGACAGAGGCCATTGGGGGGTGTTGGCGAGGATGGAGTACTTTGGGGTAACTGATGAGGATGCATATATAGTGATTTTGAGACTAACAAGTGTATTGGGTCTAATGGTGAATGATAGTTGACTTGATTAGATGGTAAAAGGATGCTGACAAATAGACGTTTCTAGTTGGAAGTCAGCTTATGGTGGGATCTTAATCTTTTATAGATATCTTCGTTATTCTAATCATAATCGTTAATAATTATTTAACATAAAATTATTCATTATTGTGAATGTCAAACATAGATTAAGCATATTAATTTCATGAAAAATAATGATAATTATCTTGGAAATTAAGGAATTGTAACTTTGAAAGATCAAACTAATAGTGGATTCTCAAAATCTTTTTGGCTCTTCCGTTAAAATGAAAAAGCTTCATACAGTTAATTTTGTCAACAACCTACATTAATCTAATCTTAGTAGCCTTTTATTATACACACAAGTACTTCGAACATATTGATAAACAAAGAATTTGCGGTTGGTTATCCAAACTTGCAAACTTACTAACTGAAGTGAAAGACGGATTCTTTCTTCGTTAAAAATATTATTAGATGTGATTTCATGAGACAGTGTCCTATAACAATACAATGCCACATTGCAAATTATGACTAAATACTACCTCTTTATTCTTAAAATATCGATCTCACATTGTAAATTATGACTAAATACTAGACAATACCTTCTTTCTCGTGTACATATCCTTGACAGATGTACGTGCAGATACAACTGTAAAGAAGGTAATGCATGTATGATCTCAAATCTCCTTGAGTACTGTTATGTATGAATTATGAGTCTCGTTGTCATTTCATAGATGATCTAATAATTATGAGTTCAATCATTGAGATTTTGTTGATTTCACATGTATCAAGAAGTTACACTTTTATTCTCTTTTGAGGAATGAGTTCACATTGAAATTCTTGGCATCATGTCTTGTAGTATTTCATGCGGTAGCTCGTGAACTGAAAAAGATGAAGGCTAGCTGTATTTAGACGCTGACATAAGGGTAGGGTTTGTTTGTTGCTACAGCTTTGGACTTTACTTGCCTCTTGCCCATTATTTATCTTTTACTATCACGTGAATGGGCCCCTAGCATTCTTGTCTCTTTTGGAGAAAGAGAACAAGAGGATCCAATGGAAAAGTTCGGCCAAACTCGACGAAGTGACGATGGGCCCCAAGGCCCCGAACGAGGATGGGCAAGATTGGTGATGTTCGGTCAGGTCTAGTCTGGTGGACAACAACTCGGCATCTTGCATTGGATTAAAGAAAGTGATGACGCCGGCTGGGCGTTGCCGCTATCAGGGGTCTAAGTCTAGTCGGATCTGATCAATTCAATCGAAAATGCGTCAGGACATTGATGTAGAACGCGTTGCTATCGCGCGCGTTCATGAAGCAATTGGACCAACAGAAGTCCAAACGGGGATCTCGGAAAGAGTTCGAGTAGCAATGAAGAATTAATCACATCTTTCAAGTTGTAGGCCAAAGTGAGACAATAACATATAAAAATGACGTACTTTTTCAAGACGAAGTTCACCAAACTTAATGTTGGTTTGGTTTTGCCATTCTCAAAATCCCAAACTCTCTTCCATACTGAGAGATATCGAACTTTGTGTCGGTTTGTTTAATATCGAACATTGCGTCAGTTTTGATTAGGAAATAATATGGTTTGATCTTAGATTTCACTGATTAGTTTTCTCAATCATAGATTAATAAAAAATTGTTTTCTCAATCATAAAGTGTCCTTTTAGGATAGTTCCAATAATTCTATTTCTAGCAATTTCAATCCTACTAAGTGTCTACTTTATTTTTCTATTTAAATAGGGTGTTCTAAATTCTAGAGGAAAGTGTTCATTACAATTTGAAGAAACTCATCTTGAGCATTCCTAAATATTGCTAGAAATAAATAGAATCGAATCAGTGCTCATATTTGTATTCATTTGAAATATTCAAAAGTGATCTGAATCCAAATATTCTTCTCTCAATTTCTTCGATTTCAAACTCGAGCAAGAATAGTTTTTTGAAATATTAAAGCCTAGTTATTTGGTTGGTAACCTACTGTCATGAATACAAACTTATTTAATCAAGAAGATGCTTATATGAACATAAAATCGAAGAAATTATTTGGGGTTAATTTTAGAAAATCACCCTCAAGTGTTGGGGTGTCTTATCACATCCTGCTTAACTAATTTTATATGAGCAAACTTTAGACATATATGCCCTTGAAGCCAATTTGTTTATTTTATTCATGAACAAAGTAATTATGGTTTATTTATTTATTCTCACATGAACATCATTGTTACATATGCACAATAATATATTGCCTAAGATTAAGGTTAAAGAAACTTAGTTATGATTGGTGAATCATAAAGATAGAGATAAAGTTTTCTAAGATTTAATATTATTCTTAATCAAGTGAAAAGATGAGCATTTCACTTGGAAGCTAACATATATTAAACTGCTATATTAATGGGATGGTTTGTCTCAACCATTTGTGATAATATATTATATTATTAACTAAGCATGTGTGCATGTATAAATATATACGTTGAACTAGACCACTATTAAATTCTATAAATACTAATTGTTATCAAGGAATATGAGGAATACTTATAAAGTGGTCCTTAAACCTAAAAGAGTATCATTGCCTATATAGTGGATGTGTTAATTTTGACATAGCGGGCCGTTAACTAATGTCTGACTAAAAGACTAAATATGGGCTTGTTGGGCTATAAAAATATTATATGAGATTCGTTATATGTAACATGAAATTCACATTTAATCTTATGAAGAATATTTTTATTCTAATTTATTCTAATTGTTATGGACTACATTAAACTCACCCGCTATGATGTGATAAAAGATTTTATCAAATACACAAATAATATATTGCTTGAGTATTTTGAGCCTACTATAATAAGTTGTTTAGAGTTACAAAAAATATAAATTGCCTCTATAACTTATATTAGAATAAAGATTATAGTTGAAGTCCTATGAGCAAAGAAGTGCTAGAAAGGACTCATTTGCAAATATCTTTTTCTCTAGCATTGCTTTGCAAATATGTTGATGGGTATATTTATAATTATCAATTTAAATTAAAGATACCTATAAAATCTCAAAAGAGATGGCAGTTGAGATTAAAGATCTCATAAGATGAGGATAATGTATATAGCTAAAAAATGTCAAACCATCAATCAAGTACCCTATAACATAACGATGGGGCCTACGGAAGAAAGAATCTCATTCCAAAGTGCCCAAAGGGTTCAACATGACAACATGGATCCATAAGGGCCTAAGGATGCAAAGTCACGAAGCCCTAAGCTTAGGAGGAGAGAGAATCACATTAAAACTCACTCGATTTTACACTAAAACAAGTCTACTAATGTAAGATCAAATAGTGATAAGGTCATGCGGTCGTAATTTTACACGATGTTAAAATTACGCGATCAACTGGCTTAAAGTTAATAGTATGTAAGCTTTTGCCAAACGGGTAAACGAATTGGTAGACCAAACTACAGCAAATAAGAAATGTCAGACCGTTATAGGATAAAATCACTGCATAAAGATTATGTGAGGCTACAAATTAACTAATTAGAGCGGTTATAAAGCACCACTAGTACTGTGTAAATGACAAAATCTACCGATGTTAGATGTCCACACCATGAAAGTTGCTAGAGTAGCTCATGTAAATTTAACAGCACATAAGCTACCCTCCCCCCCCACCCCCAACCCACAATGTAAGTCTAACAGTGTGTAAACTCCTAAATCAATGAAAATAAGGACTTCCACAAAACATCCGAGAGAAAGTTTTACCCAAATCTCCTTACATTGAGTTTGAGCTCTCCTATTCTCTAGCAGTGTTACACAAAACATCTGAGGGAAAGTTTTCTCTCAATGATAGTTATCTTCTTCACGCAAAAGGATATGCAAACAAACTCACTTGGGAAAAGGAACATCTTTTTTATCTTAAAAACCAAGATCTACTCTTCCTATAAGGTATGAGCTTCACAAAGAAGTAACATCAACACTTTTCACCTCATCATATCATCAACAAAGATCCTCAACTTATTTCTATTGACACACAATCAAGATCCCCCTTAAACAAAAATGAGGAGTAAACATACTAGATCTCTTCTCTATTCGTTGGAAGCCCAACTCGTGAAGTCCTCAAGCTCTATGATGTGTTCTCTATCTGATTTTAGCAAGAAAACATATGGCTCACCCTATAGGATCGAGGTTCGCCTTAAAAGAAAAAATCATGTCCTAATATTGCCTTAAAAGAGAATACTGTATCCTAATATAATGAGGTTAACCTCAGAAGTACTGTCATCGAAATCTTATTCATAAATTTGACCAAGTAGCTTATGAGAGATTTCTGAAGGAATGCGATCATCAATAAAATACAGCGAGGAAGAGTCAACAAACCTCAATCTCAAAATCTAGCTCTGCTTTATACCGTGTTAGTTTACGTGGTCCTAAGCTGACATTGGGTGACGATGAAGATGTAATATCAACTTTAGTTACGAAGAGTCCACGTGTTATTAGCATTAACATGCCGCTAGACCAACATGAGGTTAAGCAACAATGCATGACTTAAAATTGTGTGGGCCTCTAACATTGCATGAAGCCCCTATTTTGCGTAAATGAAGGAAAAGGGGATATTCAGATGGTACGCTTAGGTAGGATCATATAAAATGCTTATTATTTTATTAGAATTAGGAGCCCCATCCTCTCAGCAATCTAAGGGATTTATTGAATGTTGGCTATTTTGTTCATGAAAGGACAATTTTGCATTTGTGAATAGTTCCACATTAGAAAATAAGATGAATAGTAAGAGGTTTATATTGCTTCACCTCTTATTGGGCTTTGAGTAGTGTTTTGGATTTTGTATTGTTTGGGTTTTGCATAACACACGCACGCCTAGCTACGGTACTCGTGTGCCACGCCACGCCGAACAGCGACTGCTGCTTCCGACTCCTATAAATAAAGGCTTCCCAGTTCGGAAAAATATAGGAAAAACAATCTCTTCTCTCTTCTTCTCAAACGAGAGCTTGTCCTTCCTTCTCTCTCAAAATTATTGGCTACCGTTAATTTTCGTTTGGGAAACGTTCTTCATCTGAGCAGAAGCTCTGCCATTATCGACCGAGTACAGAGACTGGCCAAATCTGGGGGTTTTTATCGCTAGGGGAGAGAGGACAATATGCTCCAGGGCGATAGTCAAGTCTTCAATCTTCTAGGGCTATTGCTTCCGACTCCTATAAATAGAGGCTTCCCAGTCTGGAAAAATATAGGAAACCCAATCTCTTCTCTCTTCTTCTCAAACGAGAGCTTGTCCCTCCTTCTCTCTCAAAATTGCTGGCTATTGTTAATTTTCTTTTGGGCAACGTTCTTCATCTGAGCAGAAGCTCTACCACTCTTACCCGAGTACAGAGGCCGGCCGAATTCTGGGGGTTTTACCGTTAGGAGAGAGAGGACCATCTACGTCAAGGCGATAGGTGGTCTTCAATCTTCTAGAACAGTGTTTACACGACTGCTCCCGATCAGGCCAGAATTTCTAATTCTTTTATTTCGGATTTTTATGCTAATAGTTTCCAATTTTGACAGAAATCTAGAAAATTGAATATTATAGCTGGTTATTTATTAAATCTGAAATAATTTTATTTATAATTAATTACTTTAAGTTGTTGACTAATTTTTTCCTGTTAATTTTGAAAGGAAAAAATTACTGTTTATCGAATTTTACTGTTCGCCAGAACTTTTGCTACTATTCATTAAAAATTTCATCCAAAATAATTAATTATATATACTTTAATTATTTGTTTGCTTATCTATTTATTATTAAGTAGTTACTGTAAAAAAATAGGTTATTGTTCACAAAAAAATTGTTGCTTTAATTAATTTTGTTTATTTGTTGTTGTTTAACTAGAAATTAAGTTTAAAAAAATTTGCTTGAATTGTTTACTGTATTAGAATTATTCAATTTATTGTTTAAAGTCATAATCTCCTAGACTAGTAAACTTTAATCGGACTTATGGCTAATCTTGATCATTCTTTGAATGTTAAACCTGAGAAGCTCACCGGTGTTAACTATAAACGGTGGGCTAATCAGATGAGATACTGGCTCACCACCTTAGGTCTCCTATCTGCCATAGACACTCCCGAGTCTTCAACTAGTGGTTCTCAACCATTGACTCCCGATCCTAAACAACCTGCTCCTTCAACTTCTGGTTTCGGTTCTAGCTCCTTTTCTAGCTCTATGAAACCAGAAAAAATCAACTATCATTGATGCCATAGGATTCTTAGTGCACTTGCGGACAACCTTTATAACATATAATTGTTGGCCTCTTTGTTTTGATGATGTTTAACAAATAATTTATCACTAATGTTGTTTGTCTAGTGTTGGTATATTTCTATTTATTATAGACAAACAATGAGTTGGAGGTTGGATGGATTGTGCTTCAACGATCATATCCAAAGGAGGTTGGCGGAATGTCGGGTTGAAGCCTTACAATTCAAAGTTAAAGATCAAGTTCAAGTTTCATCCGCATGTATACCAAGTTGAGCTACAATGAAGATCAAGATCAAGCTTTGGTAATCTAGTTTAGATTTTATATTATCTGTGTTAAATATCTTAAGCTCAATATCATATATACACACGTATTTGGTTTCTATGTATATATATAGTTATATATATACATGCATGGTTTTGGGTTTTCATGCTTTGGACACACTTGCAAAATACATGAGTTTTCATAAATGGAAATTCAATTTGATAAATTTTTTTTCTAACATGTTTGTTTTCATGTTTACAAATATTTCGTAAAGTTTCATCAAGTTTGGAATTGATTTGTTATGTTTAATGAAATTTACAAAATCATGTTTTTGTTCGTGCACATGTTCGTGCATGTTTTACAAAACAGATGAGTTTTCATAAATGGGAAGTGGTATTCAATAAATTCTTTCTTTGAAATGTTTATCTACATGTTTAGAAACTTTTTCAAAATTTTACTATTTTTGGAGTTGATTTACTGTGCCTAATTGATTTTACAAAATCGTGTATGTCAGCAGTTTTTTAGAAACTATAAATCTGTGTTCAAATATTTATTTCTCTCAACTGGAAAATGATTTTTTAGAAATTCTTTCTCTAACATGTTATTCAATATGTCTTGAACCATCCCACAAAATGTTATAATTTGTGGAGATGTTTTACTATTTTTAATTAATTTTACAAAGTCCGATACGCAAATTTCCAGAATGCTGGATTTTGGGGTATTTTGGTCTTTTCAGCCTATAACGGATAGTTTTTGATATTTTTGATTTTAGGGGGTTTGTGGCTGGTTTAAGAGGCTATAAAAAGCCCTCAACTTTTATTGTTTCTTATGGATATTTAAGAGAGTTTTAAAAAGAGTTTTACAAGTTTGTTGAAGAGTTTTTAAGTTTGTTTAAGAGTTTGTTTGTGTAGAAAATTCCACAAGAGCTTGAGGACATCATCTATTGGAGTTTGAGCAATCAACTATTCTCCCTTCATCTCTTGTCATCTATTGAGAAGTTTTCTAAACTCTTTTCTAGCTTTATATTTATTTGTTTGATTATCATCTTATTAAAGCTAGTTTTATATTGAGTTTAGATTTGATTAATCTCATTGTTACACACACCCACTTGAGCTTATTGTATTTGCATACATAGTATATTAGGGTTGTAAGAGATTGATATTGAGTTGTGCTTAATTGAGTTCTCATCTATTGTAGAGAACAAATTTATATTTGTTACATTGTGAGTGTTATAAGGTTTTCGGTGAGCTAGAAAACCAAGTGTGTTGTGAAGTTTTCGGTGAACTAGAAAACCGAGTGTGAAGAGTGACGTTGATCGGTGATCGTTGAAAACTGATACTGTGAAGTGTAAACGTTATTCGGGTGAGCGTAGAAAACCCGGTTGTGATAGTGGATTTCTCCCCGGGAGTGGGGAGCGGAGACGTAGGACGGAAAGTCCGAACTCCGTGATCATATTGCTTGTTTGAGTTTGTCTTTGGCGTATTTATTTTTGCATTTATCTTATATCGCCAATTGTGCATTGCTTATTTATTTCATCCACTATCTTGTTTATATTATTTACCCATATGTTAGTTTACATATCCTTGCATATATCATATTGTATATCTCTTTGGTAGGATATATCATCTTATATTAGTTTATATATCATTGCATATATATTTCATCATATAGGATATATCTCATTGTTCATATTGCTTATCCTAGCTCATATATCTTGTTGTATTTTATACTTGCTAGGATAACTTATTAATTATTTTTTAATTAGCATTTAAATCGGATTAGATTAGCATAAGACCCTAATCACCCCCCTCTAGGGTCTAACAATTGGTATCAGAGCTTGGTGCTCTTTGATTTAAGGTCTAATCGCCTTGAGTTAAAGATCCATGTTATATCTTTGTGCTAATCTTGTTTTGATTACATTTGTATCTTGCTTGCATATTTTTTACAAATTATGGATATGAATGATGCATCTTGTTTAGGTTATGCCATCAATATTGCTCCTAGATTAGATAATTTCCCCTATGCCCAATGGTGTGTTAGATTTAAACTTTTTGTTCAATCTAAACACTTTGATTTATGGGAAATTATAGATGATGCTTATATTATGCCCACTATGGAGAAATCCAAGTGGAATAAAAATGATCATCGTATGTTTACAATGAACAATATTTTGTTAGAATATTTGCTAAATGCTCTTGATTCATCTTTGCCTAACAAATTTGTTCATTTTGATACTGCTTACATATTATGAAAATTTATTGAAGCACATCAAGGGGACTTGGAGGCGATCCGACAAGCTTTGGAGGATCCGCCTTCAAATTCATGTGGAGCATCATGCACACGAGCACTAGGCGATAGCCCTAGTGAGGTTTGCGAGTTCGAATCTATTAATGATTTACCTAATAATGAACTTGCTTGTGCTAGTGATAAATTATTGCATGCCTACAAGAAATTACAAAATGATTTCATTGACTTACAAAGCAAGCATGTAATTTTAAAATCCGATCATGAGTCTTTAACTTCTAAGTTTGATATTATTTCTAATAAAAATATGATCCTTAAAGAAAATAATGAAAAATTAAAATCGGATCATGATTCTTTGCTTTTAAACTTTGCCAAGTTAACTCATAAAAAAGATAATGCCATATTAGAAGTAAAGAACATACAAAATAATATTGTTTCCTTTATAAATGACTATTTATGTTCTACTTCTAAAAGTGCATATGTGCCTAAAAATGAAGACTTGAATCTTATGAAAAAATGCATTTCATCTTTAGATTCAACTCTTGCTACATGCATTAATAATCATAAGAAGCTTATGGACATATGTGCCAAGACTAAGTCAAAATTATCCACTCATTATGCATACATGTATAGTAAAACTTATAAGTGTTCTATTTGTGGCCGTCAAGGTCATTTAGCTAAGTTTTGTTATGATGCACACAAACATAAGAATTCTAATGCTCCTTGTGCATCTCATGTAGCTTCTTCATCACATACACATGCATATGCTTATCATGCACATCATAAACATGCTAATGTGTTTAAATGTGATCTTTGTGGATGTTTTGGCCATTTGGCAAAATTTTACTATGATTTGAAAAAGAAATCTCCTTTGCCAAATGATTTTATTAAGCCACAAAAGTTTAAATGTGATGTTTGTGGTAGATATGGCCACTTAGGAAAGTTTTGTTTTGATAATGTTTCACATTTGCAAAATAATCTTAAAAGATCATCTATGGTCGCAAATGTTTCTCGTGCACGAGCTAATGGTCCACAAAAACAAATGGATCTCTTTCATTGCACGTATTGCAATCGGAAGGGCCATTTGAGCGATTATTACTTTGACCGTGTTAGTGCACCACATATGCCTAAGAGGGTTCATAACCCTAGGGCTTTGAGCTTAAATGATAGGGGTCATGTCCCTAAATCTTTTGATACCAAGAGTTCTTGGGTACCAAAACAAATTTAATTTTTTAAACCAAGAATTTTAGTATTTTTCTTTTTCTTTTTTTTGGTTTTGAAAAACGTATTCTAAACCTTTTATGAAAACAATTCCTCCTATTGGTTAAATTCTTTTGTTTTCATGATTATTGGTTTTGCTTTGATGAGAGGTTTGCATTTATATAACCCTCCGGGTTTATTGGGTGTTTATTCCTAAATCATGTTTACCGGATGCTAGAATGATTATATGGGTTAGAACAAGCTTAAGAGCTTGATATATTGTTGCCTCTCTTGAAATTCTTTTGTTAAATATTTTGTTTTGATTTGTTAATTTGAATTCATTATATTTCACTTATATGATGATATTTATATGTTTGTACTCATGGATCATCTATTCGTGTCTTATAATGTATTCTATATGTTATTTGATCAAGCTTTACAAAGAATTTTGTTAATCTAACATTGTTTTTGAACTTAAATATTGATTTATGATTTCATAAATCTACTTTTACACTTGGTTTTTATGTTCTTAGATATGAGACACTATTTTTTATATTGATATATTCATATGTGTTCTCATTATCTTTTTCGCATGTGAGGAGTGTTTGGCATTTTTTTTATCTATGCTTGCTCACATGTTTGCCATGATTTTTTTTGTCTATATTCTATATGGCATTTTGATAGTGGGAGCAATCCCTATATCCTTCTATGTGTTATACTCACCCATGCATATTGTTAGGGGGAGCTTTCGCTCTCTTATTCTTTTTGTCCCCTTTTTGATGTTGTCAAAGGGGGAGAAATATTGTGAGTATAGTCTTTCTTGTTTATATGCATGATATATTATACTTTGTATCTTCATTTCTTTTCATGCATATATCCTTTTTGTAAATTGTTTGTCATCATCAAAAAGGGGGAGATTGTTGGCCTCTTTGTTTTGATGATGTTTAACAAACAAATTATCACTAATGTTGTTTGTCTAGTGTTGGTATATTTCTATTTATTATAGACAAACAATGAGTTGGAGGTTGGATGGATTGCGCTTCAACGATCATATCCAAAGGAGGTTGGCGGAATGTCGGGTTAAAGCCTTACAATTCAAAGTTAAAGATCAAGTTCAAGTTTCATCCGCATGTATACCAAGTTGAGCTACAATGAAGATCAAGATCAAGCTTTGGTAATCTAGTTTAGATTTTATATTATCTGTGTTAAATACCTTAAGCTCAATAACATATATACACACGTATTTGGTTTCTATGTATATATATAGTTATATATATACATGCATGGTTTTGGGTTTTCATGCTTTGGACACACTTGCAAAATACATGAGTTTTCATAAATAGAAATTAAATTTGAGAAATTTTTTACTAACATGTTTGTTTTCATGTTTACAAATATTTCGCAAAGTTTCATCAAGTTTGGAATTGATTTGTTATGTTTAATGGAGTTTACAAAATCATGTTTTTGTTCGTGCACATGTTCGTGCATGTTTTACAAAACAGATGAGTTTTCATAAATGGGAAGTGGTATTCAATAAATTCTTTCTTTGACATGTTTATCTACATGTTTAGAAACTTTTCTTAATATTTTACTATTTTTGAAGTTGATTTACTGTGCCTAATTGATTTTACAAAATCGTGTATGTCAGCAGTTTTTTAGAAACTATAAATCTGTGTTCAAATATTTATTTCTCTAAACTGGAAAATTTTTTTTCAGAAATTCTTTCTCTAACATATTACTCTATATGTATATAAGCTTCTCACAAAATTTCATAATTTTTGGAGCTGTTTTATTATTTCTAATTGATTTTACAAAATCAGATACACAAATTTCCAGAATGCTGGATTTTGGGGTATTTTGGTCTTTTCAGCCTATAACGGCTAGTAACGGCTAGTTTTTGATATTTTCGGTTTTTTGGGTTTTGTGGCTGGTTTAAGAGGCTATAAAAAGCCCTCAACTTTCATTGTTTCTTATGGATGTTTAAGAGAGTTTTAAAAAGAGTTTTCAAGTTTGTTGAAGAGTTTTTAAGTTTGTTTAAGAGTTCGTTTGTGTAGAAAATTCCACAAGAGCTTGAGGAGATCATCTATTAGAGTTTGAGCAATCAACTATTCTTTCTTCATCTCTTGTCATCTATTGAGAAGTTTTATAAACTCTTTTCTAGCTTTATATTTATTTGTTTGATTATCATCTTATTAAAGCTAGTTTTATATTGAGTTTAGATTTGATTAATCTCATTGTTACACACACGCACTTGAGCTTATTGTATTTACATACATAGTATATTAGGATTGTGAGAGATTGTAATATTGAGTTGTGCTTAATTGAGTTCTCATCTATTGTAGAGAACAAATTTATATTTGTTACATTGTGAGTGTTATAAGGTTTTCGGTGAGCTAGAAAACCAAGTGTGTTGTGAAGTTTTCGGTGAACTAGAAAACCGAGTGTGAGGAGTGACGTTGATTGGTGAGCGTTGAAAACTGACACTGTGAGGTGTAAACATTATTCGGGTGAGTGTGGAAAACCCGGTTGTGATAGTGGATTTCTCTCCGGGAGTGGGGAGCGGAGACGTAGGACGGAAAGTCCGAACTCCGTGATCATATTGCTTGTTTGAGTTTGTCTTTGGCGTATTTGTTTTTGCATTTATCTTATATCGCCAATTGTGCATTGCTCATTTATTTCATCCATTATCTTGTTTATATTATTTACCCATGTGTTAGTTTACATATCCTTGCATATATCATATTGTAAATCTCTTTGGTAGGATATATCATCTTATGTTAGTTTATATATCCTTGCATATATATTTTATCATATAGGATATATCTCATTGTTCATATTGCTTATCCTAGCTCATATATCTTGTTGTATTTTATACTTGCTAGGATAACTTATTAATTATTTTTTAATTAGCATTTAAATCGGATTAGATAAGCATAAGACCCTAATCACCCCCCTTCTAGGGTCTAACAATAATATGAGTTTAAAAGTGCTAAGGACTTATGTAATGCTCTTAAAGCAGAATATGGCTATGACGATGCCAGGATTCTGCGTTTCACCTCCTCTTCCTTCAATAAGTTCAAGATGGTTGATGACAAACCCATTAATGAACAAATTCATGAATACTAAGAGTTCGTCCATCACCTCCAATCAAAGGGAAACTCCTTTACTGATGACTTTAAAGTTTCCTGTTTGATTGATAAACTTCCTTCCTCCTGATCTAGATTTGTTAGAGATCTCCGACACAAGCAAGGAGATCTAACCTTAACCGAAACCCTCAAGGCTATTCGTATTGAAGACCTGCATATGCAAAATTCCAAAACCAATACCGAAATGAAAGCTAAAGTAAACTTGGTAGATGATAAGCCTAAATCTAGGAATTTCAAACCCAAAGGGAAGAAATTCAAGAAAAACCAACAGTCCTTCAACAAATCATCTTCCAAATCCTATCCCAAATCTTCCAACCATAAGTCTGATGGAAAGTTCTGCTATGTCTTTGGTAGAACCAACCACCTGGCTCCCAACTGCTTCTATCGAAAGAAGGAACCGACCAAACCTGCTTCTAAAGGAAATGGATCCAACAAAGTTACCATGATTGAAGAGAATCAAAATTCATTTAGGTTAGCCTCTTCATTCTACCTTGTGAATTCTCTTACTTCTTCCACTGACTGGTACTTGGATTTCGGAGCTAATATTCATGTTTGTAATGATCTCTCTTGGATTTTAACTTATCAGGAATCACATGGAGGAAGCATAAGCTTAGCGAATGACTCCACCAAACAAATAATGGGAAGTGGATGCATAGAGCTCACCATGACCTCTAGGAAAGCTCTGAATCTGCAAGACATTTATCATGTTCCTTCTCTCCGCCGTAACCTGATTAGTGATTCTCTTCTTCTTAGAGCTGGATATAGGATTGTAAAAGTATCCAATAAATTTGTGATTACAAAGAACAATGTATTCATATGAAAAGGTTTTACTTGTAATGGTCTTTTCAAGTTCAATGTAATCAATTCCAGTTCTAATAAAATTTCTGAGTCTTCTGTTGCAGAAATTGTTGAGTCTTGTGATGTTTGGCATGACCAACTTGGACATGTTAATTTCCAAACCTTGCGGAGAATGATTAAATTGAACATTATTCCTAAATCTTCTCATGATCCTTTATCTAAGTGTGAGATTTGTATTCAAGGGAAACACACTAAAAAACCCTTTAAGTCTATAACTAGAAACTCCAAACCCCTCAAATTAATTCATAGTGATGTATGTGACTCGAATCGAGTTCATACCTGAGGAGGTAGGAGATATTTTGTGATATTTATAGACGATCACTCCAGATATTGTTACACCTATCTTTTCAAGACTAAGCATGAAGTTTTAGATAGGTTTAAGGTATATAAAGCTAAATCTGAGAACCAACTTGACAGAAAGATCATGATTCCAAAATCTGATCGTGAGGGAGAGTATACCTCAAATGATATAACAGAATATCACCAAGAACACGGTATTATTCATGAGGTAACTATTCCCTATACACCACAGTCTAACGGGGTTGTTGAACGAAAGAACAGAACCCTTATGGACATGGTGAACTGTATGTTACTCAGTTACGAAGCACCTAAAAATCTCTGGGGTAAAGCTCTTCTTTCTGCATACTTCATTCTCAATAGCATTCCCCAAAAATCTTCTGATGCAACTCCTTATGAATATTGGAAGGGGAGAACTCCTAGGTTGAACTTCTTCCGGGTTTGAGGTTGCTTGGTTAAGGTAGCTATTCTCGAACCTAAGAAGAGGAAAATTGGTTCTAAAGACTGTTGATGCTGCTTTTATTGGTTCTAGTAATTAACTCTGAAATCAGTGACATATCGAACAGCACCATCATTGAATCAAGAGATACGGTCTACTTTGAAAACATTTTTCCTTTCAAATCAAAAATATAAAAAAGGGCTTTTTGTTTTTAGTCTATTTGTTTACCTAACTTTATCTTTAAACCCAAGAATTATTAGTTGTATCTTTAAACCCAACTTTCTTTTTGCATTTATCTTTAAACCCAATTTTCTTATATAGAGGGACCCACATATGAGAGTATTATATTTTGGAATTGGGTTTAAAGATAAATACAAAAAGAAAGTTGGGTTTAAAGATACAACTAATAATACTTGGGTTTAAAGATAAAGCTTGGTAAACAAATGGACCTAAAAATAAAAAGCCCTATAAAAAAATCCTAGTTCATCTCTTCCTTCTGATCTACCATTGTAGGAAATAAAAATTGACTTTACATCAAGGAGATCAAACCTCGCATGTTTGCTTGACTTAACAGCACAAGTCAAGCTCGCCTGCATTCAAGAGGCCAAGCAAAAGCTCACCTGTTTGCTTGACTTTCCAGCAAACAAAGATCGCTTGCATTCAAGAGGCCAAGCCAAGATCGCCTGTTTGTTTTGGCTCGCTTGCACGAGCCAAACCTCGCATGTTTGTTTGGCTCGTCTGCATGTGCCAAACCTTGCCAACCTCGCATGTTTGCTTGAATCACTAGCACGAGTCAATCTCGCCTGATTATTAAGCTCGCTAGCATGAGATCGACCTTGCCTGAACGCTTTGCTCCCCCGCATGAGTCAAGTCCACCTATGGTGAGTTCGCCCGCACGAACTCAGCTTGTCAAAGAACGCCCGTTCACACGTTCAAGGGTCCCGCCAGTCAACCCCACTTATTCGCCAAGCTCACCTGAATGATCATGCCACTTTCAAGATCGCCTGCAAGCCTGTCAGCCTAGCCTAAATAGTGCAAGTGACTGTTTTCTTGTGGGAGTGGGCCCACCCACTTCCCACGTCTCGGGTAATGAGGCATGATACCCATCACCCTTATAGTGGTCACATCCCATAGCTATAGGGGGAGTATGCTACTCCTTACTCTGATTAGTGGTCGCATCCCACAAATCAAGGATGACCCATACCATCCCTTGCCTATTTATAGGAGCTCTTTGCCAACGCGAAAGAGGTTCAGCGAACAATTTGGTTGAGAAGCTTGGCATTTTCAAGGCTCTCCCGAGGCTCTTCAAACAGAGATCTTCATTGGCTTGCTTGGTAGAACATTCCTAGCTTTTTTCTTGGATTGTTAAAGTAGACTCAATCTGAACTCTCGGATTTGAGACTCATTAGCTCTCTGCAAACTCTTGCATTATAGCCCTCTCTAAGCTTTCGGCCTTGATACTCATTAAACTCGGGTATAATCAAACTCAATCATACAAGAGCTTCTACTGTGTACTAAAGCTCAACCATAATTTCGATCGGATCGTCCAAGGAAAGCAAACTCGACACAAGTATTCGAGGGAGGCATCCTATTGCTACCGAAGAACCCACGTTAAACAAGAAGAGCATTCTCTTCGCTTCTGTTATAATTTTGATTCTTGATTTGTAATAAGTCATTCTTATTAATACAAATCTTACTCCCTTTCAGAAGGAATCAATTTTCCCCACTTACAGAAGATGGTGACCATAGTGGGAGAGACTATTTCTTCAACTAAAATGGTGATGGCGCAATTCGACGAAGTTGTGGAGGGGATGACAGTCGAGTCCCTTATGATTGAGTTCGACCAAGCTAAGTACAAGGAGTACTTATCTTCTTTCTCCTCTAGCGATAAATCTTGTCACCGATACCGTAGAGTTATGCACGTGGCCTAGCCCTAAGTGGCCGAGGCAGCCATGCCCGAGAGCTCTACCCGAGCAACAACATGGGGTTCTATCTCCCCCAAGCCAGCCAAGGTCGAGCCAAAGGACAAGAAGACCAGCCAGAGGACTGCTCGTTAGGTTGCTAAACAATCCACGTATCCCCCTACGCAAGAGGAGACAACTCTTCGTATCAGTGTAGACCACACTTTCTTCGTCAACATGAACGCTCCTCTCTCCAAGAGAGCTCAACGGCGGTGACGATAGGCTCTCGGCTGCCAAGAAGCACAAGCCCTCATCTCCTATGATGGCTTGAGTTACTATTCATGCCTAAGAAAAGCCAAGCGAGAACGTAAAGTTCTCAGTTCTAGCGAACTAAGCCAAGTAGGTAAGCCCCCTACTCAGGCGGGCTTCATCCCATTGGCCAAGTTCCCAAAGCTAGTAAACTTGGTGTTTCAGGCAAGCCTCGCTTCATGAGAAAAATTCCCCATTTGGGCGAACTTAGCAAATCAAGCGAGCCCCCCAAATCAGGCGAGCTTCGCCCTTCAAGCCGCTTTTCTAGAGCTGGTGGACTACATAAATCAGGCGAGGTGCCCAAATTAGACAAGCTCCATGATTCAGGCGAGCTACGCCCTCAAGTAGGTAAGCTCTGCACATCAGGTGAGCTTCACCCCGCAGACAGCCGCCATATAGGTGAACCCCATCAGCCTTGCCCATAAGCATGCCTTGGCCAAAAAGGCAAAGCAAAGACCAGTCAAATAGGAGGACCTCGCCTGAATGAACAAGTAGCTAGAGCTCGCCAGAAGGCTGAACCTCGCCTATCAAGGCAAGCTTTCCTAATTTCAACACTTGAAGAATTTTCCAAGTGTTCCTATAATTCTTCTTTCGAACCTTCTTTGCATGATTACGTGTTTGGTTCTTCTGACACCGGGGGTTGTCACCATCAACCCATAGGGGATCTCAGGGATCATCTGACTCACAAGCGTACTATTCATGAGGCAAATCCTCAGTGCTACTATGAGAGGCTCATCAAAGCAATGCTTGCTGATTAGTAGTGTACCGAGCCACCAAAACCTTTGGTGTTCGAAAGGCTTTCTTAGCAGTCTCTGGAGCCAAGACTTCCTTATCGGAGACGCAATCGCTGGAGGAGATAGGCTACTGATGATTTAGAACTCCCAGCCACTACGGTTAACATGGCGTGGAAAGGAAAAGCCAAGTATTTGGATTCATCAGATCTAGAATTTTTCCCGGGATTCAAATACCTCCCTGTCGAAAGCGAAGGGGTCTATTTATATACTCGTACTCAAATGGGGGCAGCTATCCCATTCGATTATGCCCACCTATCGCCCATCTACGACAACAATGATGAGGCTTGCTCAGCAACGGCAACGTCTCGGACCGCGTGCTCGGTACAGGGCAAGCATGCGAAGGTGCATATGGTGGAAGTCCCCGATGAGGTTGCTAGGAGACTTGAAGAGCAACAAGCGACCATTAACTCCTTGAAGGGAATGATGGAACAACTTCTGAACAAGACGAACAAGAGGAATTCACGAAATCGGCGAAGATCCTTAAAGAACAGGGAACAGGAGCCTACTCCTCCTAACACATCTGAAGAGGAAGATAATCACAGACCGCATTCAGATTACTCACCCAAGTCTTCAGGAAAATCATCACATGCTAGCAACACTCCTCAGGACAAGAGGCTTGATGAGTTCCAAAGTCAATTTGATGCCCTGAAGCTTCAAAAGAGCATGAACGAGCTGAAGGGTGGTCAGTCTGTATCCAGTCGAATGGGATACAATCCTCTACCTGGAAAAATTCAAACAAATAAGCTTAGTCCAGTTTGATGGTAATGGATCTCCCTCACAACATATCTACTACTTCCTGTCTTAAACAAGATTTTGTTGGTCCCTAGAGGTGGGTGATTAGGGTCTTAAGGATATAATTGTGCAATAAAAATAAGAAAAGCAACACACCACAACAATGAACAACTAAAGTAAATTAGATAGAGTTAGAAATCGTTATCCAAGTAACGCGCGATGTGTTAACGAGGTTCGGCTCGCTGACCTAAGTCCCCACTCCCCACTCTCGAGGAGAATCCACTATACAACCTGGTTTGGAAGCTCGAACTTCTTCTACACAACGATCTCCACAAGATCTCACAACTACACAGTTGATCACCATAAGATCTAACTCCCACACAGTTGATCTCCATAAGATCAAGCTCACAATAGTAGTAATGGTATAAAAACTCTCTCTTTATAATATCTCTATGGCAAAGAGAAAGATTACACTGAAGCTGAGATGTGAACTTGAAAACAGAGAGAAAACAGGTTTGAAAGTTTAGGGCTCTTTTGAAAACAGTAAAACAAGTTTGCAGAATATTTCAAATGGACAAGAGCACTTGAAAGAAGAGGGGTATGAGAGTTTAAATAGGAAAAAGATCAGCTGCTAAAACCCATATCCAGATCCCCTTAAACCCGTAAGAAATGATTACGCAAATTTGTACTGAAAAGTTCCGTTGGAATAAGCGGTGGTCGATCGTGAAAATCTCGCGGTCGACCGCGAGCCACTTTCGAAACTCAAAAATTTCCAGAAACTTTTGCGGTCAACAATGACGGTCGACCGTGGGAATTTTTGAGCTGACGATCGACTGTGGCGATCAACCGTGAAAGTTTCTACTGCCCACTCAGAAACATACAGGCGCGGGCAACCGTGACTGTCGACCACGAACTGATACATGCTGATACTATTTTAAAAACTATTTTTGACTCTTTAAAAATCTGTAAAAATATTTAAATGACTTCCAAAAATTATGTAACTTTGCAAATTATTTTTAACACTAAAAACAAATTGTTTAGAAAGGGAATTTTGTGAATAGGTCCTCATACTTGTGAAAAATAATATTTTGTCAAAACACTCAAAAAATATAAGTATGGAAACGTGTGTATGATATCCCAATAGCTTCAAATGAAATCCATAACTACTTGCCTATATTCTAGTACTAGAGAGGAAAAAAAAACTAGCTAATATCCTCACATAGAATTACAATTCTTTGAGTCTTGATATAGCTTGAGTTGATAAAGCTTCTCATTGCATTTATTGTTCTTGACTAAACATTGCTTCATCACTATGCCTCCTCCTCCTTTGGATATCATTGTTGTACCTCATATTCCATCCAATCCTCCATTTATGGTACTAACAAGCTTGATATATATATTAACTATAATATCACTCAACAAACAATTAGTACCGATAATGATGGTTGTAAAACATCATCTAAACATAAGGGCTAACAATCTTCCCCATTTTAATGATGACATCCAACCATTATATAGGAGCAAAATAAATATAGCTTATAGATAGTAGCTCCCCCTATCTATGAGCTCCCCTAACTATGTGCAACAAATGAGAAGATTTCTCTCCCCCTTTGTCACCATCAAAATGGGGTAAAGGAAATTGTAAAAAAATGCATATGAAATGCAACTAACCAAGCAAGCAAATAGAACTTTCACATAGTGCATAAACCCAAACCATTTCTTATGCGATAAAAATCATCTTCACTAAGAGGCATGGTAAAGATGTTCGCTAATTAAGATTTTGTATCAATATACACAAGGGATATATCTTGCCTCTCTACATGATCGCGTAAGAAATGATGGCTTACATCAATATGCTTGGTTCTAGAATACAAAACCAAAATTTTTGAAATATTGATAGCACTAGTGTTATCACAAAAGATTTTTATATTTTGAAAATTCAAATCATAGTCAACTAAACTTTGTTTCATCCACAAAACTTGGGCACAACTTAAGCCGACGGTAATGTATTTTGCTTCCATAGTGGACAAGACAACACAATTTTATTTTTTGGAAGCCCAAGACATAAGAGAGTTACCCAAGAATTAACATGTACCACTCGTACTCTTGCGATCTACCTTACATCCGATAAAGTCGGAATCACAAAAACCATAAAGATCAAAAGAGGTGTTTTTTGGATAAAATAAACCAAGATCATTTGTTCCATTAACATATTTAATAATCCTTTTAACCACAATTAAATGAGATGCTTTAGGAGAAGCTTGAAAACGTGCACATATACACACACTAAACATGATATCAGGTCTACTAGCGGTGAGATAAAGAAGACTACCTATCATACCTCGGTATAGTTTTTGGTCTACATCCTCACCACTATCATCCGCATCAAGCTTGATACTTATACTCATGGGAGTTGGTGCATGCTTAGAATTCTCCAAGTTAAATTTCTTCACCAATTCTCTAGCATACTTGTTTTGAGAAATGAATATCCCATCCTTAGTTTGCTTGAATTGGAGCCCGAGAAAGAATGTGAGCTCTCCTATCATGCTCATATCAAAATGATCTTGCATAACTTTAGAAAAATCATTGCATAGAGATTCATTAGTAGCACCGAAAATGATATCATCAACATATATTTGAACTAAAATGAAATCATTTTTTTCTCACAAAAAGAATATTATTAATTTTCCCTTTAGAAAAACCATTTTTAAGAAAAAAACTAGAGAGGCGAGCATACCAAGCTCTAGGAGCTTGTTTCAACCTATATAAAGCATTTTTAACCCGATAAACATGATTAGGAAATGCATGATCCATAAAACCGGGGGGTTTCTTAACATATACTTCCTCTTCTATAAAACCATTTAGAAATGCACTTTTAATATCCATTTGAAATAATTTGAAATCTTTAAAGCTTGCAAATGCTAAAAACATCCTAATTGATTCTAACCTTGCAACCGGTGCAAAGGTTTCATGATAGTCTATGCCCTCCTCTTGATTGTATCCTTGGGCAACCAAACGAGTTTTATTTCTTATTACAATGCCATGTTCATCAAGTTTCTTTCTAAAAACCCATTTTGTTTCAATTACACTGGCATTGTTAGGTCTAGGAACTAGTTTCGAAACATCATTTCTTCAAAAATTGTTTAGTTCATCATGCATAGCTAAAATCCAAAATTCATCATTTAAAGCATCATTAATCTTTTTAGGTTCTATTTGAGATAAGAAGGCAACATTACCACACTCACTCAAAGCCTTTGAGCGAGTTAGAAACCCTTGTGAAGGGTTCCCAATGATTTGCTCCTTTGGATGATTTGGTGCAAATTTCCATGCTATGGAGTGTTCTTCTTGCTCTTGTTCTTGAATGTTATTACTTTCCCCATCCTTTTGAGCTTCTATTAAGGGTGATTCATTTATTTGCAAAAATTCCAATCCTCCCTCAACATCGTCATCATCTTTTCTAGGCAAACAAACTTGTAAACTAATATTAGTCTCATTAAAAGTAACGTTTATAGATTCTTCAAAATAAGAGTGCGTTTGTTGAAGACTCTATAAGCCTTACTTCGAGATGCATATCCTAGGAAAATACCAACATCAATTTTGGAATCAAATTTATCATGGTGATCTTTTGTATTTAAGATAAAACATTTACAACCAAAGATACAAAAATAACTAATAAATAGAGTTTTGCCAAAAAATAGTTCATAAGGAGTTTTTTTAAGCTTTGGTCTAATCAAAACACGATTCAAAACATGGCAAGTCGTATTGACGGCTTCCGCCCAAAAATACTTAGGCAAAACAAAAGAATTTAACATAGTTTGTGCCATCTCTTGTATGGTGTGATTTTTTCGTTCAATAACACCATTTTGTTGTGATGTTCTTGGAGCGAAAAACACATGAGTTATACCACGATGTGCACAAAAATCATAGAAAAAATTATTTTAAAATTCACCTCCATGATCGCTTCTTATCTTAACAACTTTCAACTCTTTTTCATTTTTAATTCTTTTAACATGATTTAAAAATTCTTCAAAACATACATCTTTACTTGCAAGAAAGATTGTTCATGTAAAATGAGAGAAATCATCAATAATAACAAAAACATAGTGTTTGCCTCCAAGAGAGGTAGCACACATAGGACCAAATAAATCAAGATGAAGTAATTGCAAAGATTTAGAAGTTGATACCTCGTTAATGGATTTGAAGGTAGACTTAGTTTGTTTAACTTTAGCACAATCATCACAAGTGGTATCTTTGATGAAATGCAAGTTTGGTAACCCTTTTACAAGGTTCCTCTTGGACAATTTGGATTTCAATTCCATGTTCGCATGTCCAAGCCTCTTATGCCAAATCCAAGGGTTTTCATCAACCGCCGCAAGGCATTTAACATCTTGATCTAATAGTTCATTCATCTAAAAAATGTATACATTAGATTTTCTATTAGCAACAAAAATAGTTTTTCTATTTGAGCTAACAATGTATTTGTCCGGTTTAAAAGAAATATCAAAACCTTTATCACTCAATTGGCTAATGCTAAGAAGATTATGATTCAAGCCACTAACCAAATAAACATCTTTTATTACGGGAGAAGGTATCTTACCAATGCATCCAATACCTATGATTTTACTTTTCTCACCATCACCGAAGGAGACGTTACCTCTTTCAATCCTTGATAAGATTACAAATAGCTCTTTGTTGCCCGTCATATGATGTGAACAACCACTATCAAGGTACCACATCTCTCTACGTTATGCTCGTGATGTTCCCTACAAGAGGTGAATGTGTAGTAACTTTAGGTACCTAAATCTTAGGTCCTTGGTGGTTAGTAAGCTTGGTACCTTTGGGTACCCATGTCATTTCATAAAAATCATTATTGTCTTTAATCCTACAACGAGTATAAATATGATCACGTTTCATGCAATATGTGCACACAAAATTTCTTTTGTATGTAGAGGCATGAGATCTATGAAATCTATTTCTCTCATGATGATGATAATTAGCATAAGCATGAGTTGGTCTAATCCTAGATCTTAACTGTTTGTTTTCAAAATCAAGATCCCCTAGCAATTCATATTTTAAAGCAAGACATGTTTGTAGTTGTTCAAGTTTTAAATCACAAGAAGCATGCAATTTTTAAAGGATGAAAATTCTTTTGACATCCTTTTAAACTCAATGTTTAATTCTTCTAATGCGGTAGCTAGATCACATTGCATATAAAAGGATTCACTTTCGGTGTCGGAAACTACCTCCTTTTCATAAGCCATGAAGCAAATGTTAGGATCATGAATAGCAATCTTAGCTCCTTCTTCATTGATATCCGAATCGCTTGGTTCGGATTCCTCCCATCCGGCATACATGGTTTTCTTCTTCTTATACTTTAAGTATTTCTCCTTGAGCTTGGGGCAATCTTTAGCTATATGACCCGGTTCATTACATTCAAAGCACTTTCCTACACGTGAAGAAAATTTGTTGTTAGATCAGGGATTAAACATCTTGTTCATTTTAATGAGTCTAGATATTCTTCTAGAGAGGTGAGCCGCTTCTCTAGAAAAAATTAACTTCACTATCCGACGATGATGAGGAGTTATCACTAGCTCCCTTGAGAGCTATGGTCTTCATTTTTGGTGATGGCTCCTCAACTTCCCGTGGGGGCACTTCCTCCTTCTCCTTTCCCTTGAGCTTCTTCTCATGAATCTTAAGCTTGCCGATGAGGCAAGCGAGAGCTAGAGTAGTAAGATCGTGAGCTTCTTCTATGGTCGTAGCTTTGGGTTTCCATACCGGAGTCAATGAACGAAGGATCTTGTAGTTCATCTCTTGGATAGTCAAATGCTTGTCAAGACCAAGCAATTCATTGATTATGTTAGTGAAGCGAAAAAACATAGCATCAATGGATTCATTAGGAAGCATCATAAATGACTCATATTCATGCATAAGCCCACTGATTTTGGATTCCTTAACTTGGGGAGTTCCTTCATGTGTAATAGACAATTTTACCCATATTTCGTATGTGGTTGCATACGTAGAAACCCTATTATACTCACTGGGGGAAAGACCACAAATTAAGGCGTTCATGACCTTTGCATTGAGATTAGCTTGGTGCCTTTCTCCATCGGTCATGTTCCCGACTTTGGACTTTTCTACATATTTCTTCTCTATGAGTTCTAGAATGTCAAGATCAATGCAACGAAGGTAAATCCTCATTCTAGCCTTCCAATAAGCAAAATTACTACCGGTGAAAAGTGGTGGTCTACTAGTGGATTGTCTCTCTAACATATGCACATTCATTGAAGCCTCCATAAGATCTTTTTTTTCTCCAAGGTGGTTAGACCAAAAACTAATATAGAGGCCAAGCTCTGATACTAATTGTTGGACCCTAGAGAGGGGTGATTAGGGTCTTAAGGCTATAATTGTGCAATAAAAATAAGACAAGCAACACACCACAATAATGAACAACTGAAGTAAATGAGATAGAGTTAGAAATCGTTATCCAAGTGACGCGTGATGTGTTAACGAGGTTTGGCCCGCTGACCTACGTCCCCGCTGCCCACTCTCGAGGAGAATCCACTACACAACCTGGTTTGAAAGCTGGAACTTCTTCTACATAATGATCTTCACAAGATCTCACAACTACACAGTTGATCACCACAAGATCTAACTCCCACACAGTTGATCTCCACAAGATCAAGCTCACAACAGTAGTAATGGTGTAAAAACTCTCTTTTTACAATGTCCCTATGGCAAGAAGAAAGGTTACACTGAAGCTGGGATGTGAACATGAAAACAGAGAGAAAATAGGTTTGAAAGTTTAGGGCTCTTTTGAAAACAATAAAACAAGTATGCAGGATATTTCAAATGGACAAGAGAACTTGAAAGAAGAGGGGTATGAGAGTTTAAATAGGAAAAAGATCAGCTGCTAAAACTCATACCCAGATCTCCTTAAACCCGTAAGAAATGATTACGCAAATCTGTACTGAAAAGTTTCGTTGGAATAAGCGGCGGTCGACCGTGAAAATCTCAGGGTCGACCCCGAGCCACTTTCGAAACTCAAAAATTTCTAGAAATTTTTATGGTCGACAGTAAAAATTTTCGAGCTGACGGTCGACCATGATGGTAGACCGTAAAAGTTTCTGCTGCCCACTTAGAAAAAGACACAGGCGCGGTCGATCGTGACGATCGACTGCGAACTAATACATGCTGACACTATTTTAAAAACTATTTTTAACTCTTTAAAAATCTGTAAAAATATTTAAATGACTTCTAAAAATTATGTAACTTTGTAAATTGTTTTTAACACTAAAAACAAATTATTTAGAAAGAGAATTTTGCGAATAGGTCCTTATACTTGTGAAAGTTGATATTTTGTCAAAATACTCAAAAAATATAAGTATGAAAACATGTGTGTGATATCCCAATAGCTTCAAATAAAATCCATAACTACTTGCCTACATTCTAGCACTAGAGAGAAAAGAAAAAAACTAGCTAATATCCTCACATAGAATTATAATTCTTTGAGTCTTGATATAGCTTGAGTTGATGAAGCTTCTCATTGCATTTATTATTCTTGAATAAATATTGCTTCATCACTATGCCTCCTCCTCCTTTGGATATCATCGTTGTAGCTCATATTCCATCCAATCCTCTATTTGTGGTACTAACAAGCTTGATATATATATTAACTACAATATCACTCAACAAGCAATTAGTACCAATAATGGTGGTTGTAAAACATCATCAAAACATAAGGGCTAACAGATTTCTCACATGGAATTATCCTATCCTCACCTGACTGTTCATCGGCACCCTAAGAAGGGTAGCTTTTGAGTGATTCCACAAGTTAGAACCAGACTCTATCAAAACATGGGCCAATTTAGAAAGGCTTTTCTTAGCACATTTCTTCGACAACGACATGAAAGTGTCAACGGTCACTCTGCTTGTTGAGAAGCAGAAGAAAATAGAGTCGGTCAATGACTTCGTAAAGAGATTCAGGAATTAGTCGCTTCATTGCTGAGACTAGATCTTTAAAAGCACTTTGATCGAGATGTGTCGTAACAATCTCTCGATCGATATTCTATCTAAGGTGGGTACGGTTTCGCCAAAGCGAGCAGGTGAAAAACATGATCAAAAGGATGGAAGCCGAAGAGCCTCGATCTAATAGAGGAACTTCGGAACCGAGTGCCCCTAAGAACCCTTCTCGGTCAAGGGGGAAGGAGATCATGGCTGTCGATTCTACTCCAGCCCCCAAGTCAGCTCAAAGACAAAAGCTCAAGTCTTCGAGCAGCGCCCTCCGAGGCAATACGACTTCAAGGAGGACCAAGTTGTGGCTACCTTCGATACTCTTCTCAAGAGCAGCAGGATCAAGCTTCCAGAGATCATGAAGCCTAAAGACATGAACAAAACAGATGATCCGAACTACTGTGCGTATCATAGATTTTTGGGTCATTATATCTCCAAGTGCTATATCCTTAAAGATAAGCTGAAGGTCTTTACGATATGGGAGTCCTAAATAAGGAGAAGGTGCAAAAGAATGTGGCTGCAAACATGGTCACTCTGAAGTTTAGGATAGGCCTTCCTGAGGTTCACGCACCGGTAGGTGTCGTGCCCTTCCTAAAAGCAGTGTTGAAGATCACCAATGCCGATCCTTACAATCAACGAGAGAAAAGTTTGGTTCCACAGATCTTGCCATCAGGACAGGTGATGTGGGTTCATCCTGATCTCCTCGACAATGAGCAGTGGACTCCTAATAAGTCCAAAGGCAAGCCTAAACTCTGTAACGTCATTTCGGCAATGTCGAACGATGACAAAGTGGAGATAGCGACCCTCGCCGATTTTGACAGTGAGGTAGACGCCTTGATTGCCTGAGCAGGGAAGGATTTTTCTAAGAACTACCCTTCGATAGCAGAAAGTCCGACAAGACCACTGGTGGGACAGTCACCAACAATCCAACCGAATCTGACAAGCCGAGTTCAAGTGGTCAACCTTTTCGGTTTGACCTACTCGCATAGCTGAAGAACATTTTGTTTGGGTGAAAAGTCGATTTCATTGATGAGTTCATTACAACTTCAAACGTTTACAATAAACTCAAGAAAATAGCCTTTTTATAAGACTTTTAATCAATAATTACAACTTTCTTTCAAACTACACATAATAGATGTTTATCGCCTATTGTTTGTGCGGGATCGTTGCTGGTGTCGGGGTTTATCCGTGGACCACCTACGAATCAGATCCGGTGAGCAAAAGATTGATAAACAATGCTCTTACTTCATAAAGGAAGTAATCGTAGTAGCGGTAATCTCGACCAAGCGAGATTATGGCTCTTCTCGGGATTTAGACCAAGCTTAAATCCGGAGGAATATGGGGAAAACAAATCTCAGATCTCTCAAACTCACTTTTTTTATTAAGGAACTTCGCTAAGATCTGCTAACTCTCTGAAATTCATGCTCCACTCTTCAATTTGACAGCACTTTGTCCTCTTGATTTCTAGATCTGTAGAATGGAGGCCTTAGGCTTCTATTTATAAGGCCTCGGATACGGGTATTTGGATGAGAATGAGAGATTTGGCCTTATCTTTAGTTAATGACAACCTGTCCACGTGTAGAGATGATATCAAATCAGTTGAGAGCCCTTGGAACAGATAAATCCTACGAAAACCACTTAAATAACAATCGAAAACGTGTTTGGGACTCGAAATTGCGCGACAGACACTGGTGACTCGTGTGGGTGCGAGACACTCCTTGGTGACCCACGTGAGCGTGGGTCACCCATGAGTGACCCGCGTGGCTGCGGGTCACCATTGGGTGACCCGCGTGACTGTGGGTCACCTCTTGGTGACCCGCGTGCGCATGGGTCACCCAGTGGTGACCCGCACCTCCATGTGGGTTCCGCGTCTCTCTCTCTCTTTCTCTTTGCTTTTTGGTGTTTCCTAACTTTCCTGAGCTCGTATTTTTCACCGCTTTGTGTATTTGGCTGTCTTATTAACTTGTACATTTCGCTGAGGGACTGACGTGTGCGAGTCAACTAGATTGAGCGAACTGACCGACGAGGGCGACGGCTAATTAGATAATCCTTATCTGCCTCAAATGGTGACGTCCATGTTCGCGGAAAAAATTGCTTTCTCTGATCTCATTGTTTCCACTAGCAACTATTTATTGGTTACAAGGGATCCGGTCTTTTTATAAGATCCGGCTACAACAAAATCAAAGAAAAATCTAAAAAAGATTATAACTTTCCTTTACTAGAACAAATCACAAGATCCTATTTTGCTGTCTCTTGCTTGTGTGGGTTCTTTACCTGCGCCGGGGTTAATCCGTGGACCACCGCGCGATCTTGATCCGGTCAGATCTACACGGTATGATGGGTGTTACTTCACGAAGGAAATAACAGCCGAGGGGATTATTTCACCAAGGAAATAATAGCCCGAAGTAATCAAAATCGACCAAGCGAAATCGATACTCTTCTCGGGATCAAAAACCAAGTTTTGATCCGGAGGATAACCGTGTGGATCTCAGATCTGATCTCTCTCGAACTCCTGCCTTATTTTACGTGGATGATCGCTAAGAACCAGATCTGAAAAGTTCAAGTCTTCAAAGATCCAAAACTTCGAAGTTTAGTTCTCAATCCAGCAGAGTTTCGTCTCAAAAGTTTACCAAAAATCCAACCTCTTAAACAATGAGCCTAGAGGTCTATTTATAGGCTCCTCAAACCAGATCTGGGCTCAGATCTGGGCCCAGATCTGGTGGCTCGGCCACCGAGCCACCCAAAAGGTGGCTCCGATTGTTGGCGTTAAGTCTTCATTTGCAACGCGTTGTCCGGCATTTTGACACAGTTTATACTCGTACGTCTGCTGGAGTCTTGAGAAGTAGTTTATACTCTTATACTTTTCGGAGTGTTGTTGAGTTATCCTTAAGAATATTTTTAGAAAAATACTCTCCAGAAACTTCTCAACAAAAATAAAGAATAGTTTATACTCGTATACCTTATTGGAGTACTTTTCAGGTCCGAATGAGCTGAACCGGCCTGATAATGACCCAAAAAGGTAGTAATTAGGCTCCAAAAAATCTTCTGACCCTTCCGAATGTGTGGGAGAGGAATGAATAAATAAGGGACTGAACCATCGGTCGATTTGAAGTCGTTTCGATACTCGGTTCAGCTCCAATTTGAATTTTGGTTCAAATCTGGTCCAAACTTGTTCCTAACTGGTTCAACCTGGTTCAAGACTGGTTTAGCCTGGTTCAGACTGGTTTGGCCTGGTTTAGACTGGTTTAGCCTGGTTCAGACTGGTTTGGTCTGGTTCAGCCTCCTTTGAACTGATTTAGCCTGGTCTGGTCTGGTTCAACTTGGTCTGGTCTGGTTCAAGGCTGGTTCACTTTATAAAAGAGCTCCCTTTTCCTCTCTTTAGGGCCGCCCCCCCCCTCCTCTCTCCTTTTTTTGAATTTTCTCTTCCCTCGTGCATCTTTTCTCCTTCAAACCCTAAAATTCGTCTAAGGTCCACCTTTCCTTTTGATCTTAGACTGAAAAATTCTTCAAAATCTCCATATATAAAGTTTCTCTCAGGCCCCTCGAGCACGTGGTTCGAGCCTCCTTCAAGATCTGATTTTTATTGGATCCTCTAGCTTTTCCTCAGGTAAATCCTCCATAATTTTGGCATATTTCATGTTTGATTCAGTATATAAATTTGTGGGATTGTTTATAAGGGTTAGGGTTGTGATTTGACGCCCCGAGCTCGTATTTCAGGGGGCAGAATTTGGAGATCTGAGGGGTTTAATTACAATAAAGAGGGGGTAAAATTTTAGGGTTAGAGTTTGTCACCCTAACTAAAATTTTTGTATCTGATCCCTTCTTTTATTTTGCAGATCACCATGTCGCATATCCCGAGAGGTCAATCCCCTACTGCGTCAGCTGATGGCGTGCTTCCCTCGTACACTGGTGAGCTCTCTTTTTGGCGTATTTCGAGATTTGTAGATTAATCATTTATCCCCGTTTTGTTCTCCTTGGTGAGACAATTGGGAAGAGCCTTGATTCTTCTTGGTGAGGATTGACGCTTTAAAGATAGGTTTATATTTGGTCAAAACCATATCTCAAAGTAAATAAAGGGGGCGCTTTGACGCTATATTGTGCCTTATAAGGCAGGGATATACCCTATCTTATGAATGCATAATGTGGCCAAATCGTCTCACCCTTTATATGGCAGTGACTCTATCTTACCCATTCGTAAGATGAGTTCAACTTCCTTTTATAACTGAGACTAACAAACGCTTAATTGCTTGTTTTCAGTGGAATATCCCTCTAGAGTGTTCTCATCTCATGCAGTGGACGGGCGTCGTGACGAATATTATTCGACCTCCGATGATTTTTCACCTATTCCACTTACTCCTCAGTTTGCTTTGGGCACGCTGACAGAGGTTGCCCAAGTGGTGAAGGAAGGTGGACATCGAATTCTTCGACAGTTGATTACTGATGCGCCTTTCGTGAAGGATACCAGCTCTATTCAGCCTCTCAGGAAGACTGACTTTTTATTCGGTGACTCTGTTAAAGATCCTGATGCAGTGTTCATTAATGCCGAGCAGTGGCTTCATAAAGATGACGTGGGTTTTCTATATTTGCCTAAGATTTCTCGTCACCGCTCATTGACTGAGCTCAGGTGCCAGGCCGTGACACGGGAGATGTCGTGGCGTTTGACGGAGGAGCATGAGAGCGTTCACTGTGGCTATATTACTCATCAGACAGCTCCTGGTTCGAGCAGGAGTCATATCATTAGATTGCGTCCTGGAATATTGGGGCTGGATACACCGCCGCATAACGAGTTTCTTGCTTCTGCTTCTACTTTGAAGAATCGTCTCGCCGACTTAGGACGGGAGATGCCTGCGTTGCGCCATAGATTCTATGGCTTGGTCCATTCTTCAGACAGGCTTTGGTGGGCTCGTATGACGACCTACGTCTTAAGCTGATGGAGCGAGGAGTTGCACGCTTATGGTCTATATGCAGCTATTCGTTCCACCGTGTATGGTTTACCCGTCAGCGCTAAACATTTCTTCGCTTTGTACAAGCTCTATAACCCGGATTCGAACACTTTCCTGACTGGGCATGGAGAGTTGGGCTTGGCTCTCCATGAGATGCACAAGATTTCTGATTTGCCCATGGGCCAGATGTTATATCAGGAGTACTTTCCCTCTAACCATGAGTTAAGTCAGCTGAAGGACCGCATGCCCAACCGCTATGAGACTTTATGGGATCTCACATGTCACTACCATATTGCTTTGGCGCAGTCTGAGCCTTTAGCCAAGAGGACTAAGTCACAGGTGAGCCTGAAGCAGTTCGCATGTTACTTGTTCAGAAATTTAGAGAGCAATTCTGGCGAGGCTATTTGTGAGCTGGCAACGCTTACTCCTTCAGAGGTTAATGGTCTACTGAAGAAGATTGACGCTCACTCCTATACCATTAGCAGTCCCGAGAGTGGCTTTCCTGCAGGGACCAAATTTAAATCATTCTTGTGGCATGCGACCGCATCGATTCAGCCGATGACCCTTCTTGCCGGTTACCTCGCTATCTGGTTAAAGAAATGCGTGGTCCCGTATCAGTCCAGTGACATTTTACCATTGGAAGTGCTCTACCCAGCGGTTCAGCTTGCCTACAAAAAGGAACTTTCGCTTCTTCCGGTGATGGTAGCTAACATTCATCGAGGGCTTCGACAGATTTCTAGTGCTTTCACACAGAAAGAAGGTGTACCGTCGGCTCGGATTCCTCTTATTAAGGTGGAGCTTCCATACACTTATTTGATGGCTTGGTTCGTCCTTCATCGTTCTGATATGATGTCGGTACCTAACACCACAGATCGCTCTATTCCCCTCTTACAGTTATTTGAGAATGGTAGGTGGGAGGGGCGAGGATTTCTTGAAGTCAGGAAGCAGCTACAGGTCCATAAGTGTTGGGCATTTTCCACTTGCTTCCCACAGTTCTTCAGCCGATACGGCGAGTGTTTGATTGATGAGGAGAGGCCGAGGGAGTATCGAACTCATTTAGATATCGGCTGCTTTAATTGGCTAGTGAACATTAGACCGGGCTATCTGACCTTTCGGGTGAGGAATCAGTGTTTCATAGAGCCATATCTACCCTGCCGATTCGCTCGCCAGTTTGGCTATGATCAACTTTATGTCGGGAACCCGCGTCAGCAGCTTCGGACTCATGGCGGTTTGGTGGATGGTCTTCGGGCATGGCTGTGGACCGTGACGGGCTGCACTGGTACTAAGTTCAGTCTCTTGAGTGCTAAGCATCAGTTAAAGCTCACATTCTTGAGCTGCAGGTGGTTGTTAGCAGCTAACAAACCCATCCCTGTGAAGCCGATTGCAGAGTTAGTGGCTGAGGAGGCTTCTCAGGCTGATTCTCGTGCGATTCTGGAAGATGCTCGGTCACAGAGGACGCGGAGCAAGACTCGTCGAATCGACGAAGAAGGAAAAAAGACCTTTAATTCTGCTGAAGATGCCTCAGGCGGAGATCCTGAAGATTACGAGGAATATTTTGAGTGAGGTTAATCACCTATCTTTTCTCTCTGTCCTCCAGAATTATTAATCTTGACAACTGTTTGATGTTTCAGGGACAGTGGTTAATAAGGAAGAAGAATTCCGCCCTTTTACTCAGGCGAGACCTCCGATTGTTATCCCAGCTACTAGGCGGAAGAGACTAGCCCACAAGCCGCGTGCAGATCCACGAGCACCTGAGATGGATTTGGCTGGTGATGATCCCGCTAGCGACGAAGGTAACATCTACCCTATAGACCATCCTCCTGATCATTCAGAACTTCGGGCTCATGCTTTTTCATCTTTATATAGGAGAGCGTGGGGAAGGCGAGATGAGTCTCGATCCTGCTCCTCATGATTTTGCATTTTCTGGTGAGCCTGACTTACCACACCAGGTAGAAAAGCCTACAGAAGCTGCCAACGTTAGGGAGACTATCAATGTAGGACCCGATTCAGCGAATCCAGGTACATCTACTATTGACAATATACCCTTTAGATGGCAAACAAAGGAGTTGAACGATTCAGAATTCGTGCCTCCCTTAATTGTCTCTATGCTTCTTGCTCTTTTAGATAAATTGCAGGGGGCAAACATGGACTTTGGGAGTAGAGAGGCTAACACATCCGTAAGAGGTAACTCATTTGCATTGGTCGTAGTCTCTTTATTCTTCTTTCGCATTTATATTTTCTTGTGTCAGATTTTTCGACTGATGATTTCGACGAGGAAGGTTTGCTTGTGGATACTCCTATGCTCCACTTCATGTATGGCTCTCCTCAGATTGATGACCAAATGCCTGAGGATATGTTTCCTGAGTCTACACTCCCCAAGAATTCCGAGGATGGTCCTTTTGAAGGTACGTGCCTCTTCTTAGGTTAATTATAGGACTAGCCATTTTTTTCGACTAATGCAGCTATAATGTGATGAATCTGAGAATTCCGTTTTGTGTTTGACAGAAGCTTTTGTCGAGACTGATCCTATTGAGCCGGCTGTGAGACCAACTACACCAGCTGATACATCAACAGCGGTTACACCCCCACTACCCCCAGTGACTCAAGGGGAAGGAGGTATAAATTCAGCAACTAACAAATGCCATTTATTTCCTCATCAAGGCTTTTGACGGATTTCCCCCTTTTTGTGTAGGGCTTTCTTCTCGGCTTCATGTCCTCGTGAAGGAATTGTTATCAGACAATGATCCTAAGAAGATCGTCATCTGTATAGAAGTCCGCTCCTTCTCCTTCATGAATACTATGATTGGCAAACTCTTCCATGACGGACTTTTCCTTCACCAATTTAAGCCTTTCCTTGATCCCAGAATAAATTCAATAAGGGATGCAGGATATCCGGATCTGGCGAAGGCTATAATTAATGACCTTGATTGCCTGGAGCACGAGCTTCAGATGTTACGTGAGCTTCGGGATGTAGGTGCCTCTTCATTCATTGCTGCCAATTTGGATACTCGCTTACAGACATGGCGCGATACTCGAACTTTTACTGAGTTCGAGATTCAGGTGCAACGGGATCGGGTAGATCGAGTTAAGGCCAACCTTACTGTTAGATCATCTTCACTTGCTGATCTTGACTTTTCTATTGCCTCTTGCGAGACCAAGATAGAACAGTTCAGAAGAGGACTTCGTGAAGAAGAGGAGACTCTGAGTATCCTTCAAATGAAAAAGGTACAGGATCAGCAAGCCCACATTGCCTTATCTGAGGAGTTAAAATCCTTGAAGCAGAAGCTGGTCGAGACGGAGGAGGTTGCTGTGAAGACCTTAGCCACCACTGAAGAGTCCATCAGAGCTGAATTGCAGGATGAGCTTAGGCAAGCTTATTATGAGAAGCTGTCTAAGTTTAGTCAGTAGATTTTTAGTCATGGGCTTGATGTATGATTTCATTTGCTGAATATTTTGACTTTTGATCCTCTTAGTGGAAATGGTTTTATCTTTATCTTTATTATGATTTCTCACTCTGTTTGGAATGATTGACCATAATACTCATAGGATTTTTGGCAACCCTCAGCCCTCAACGGGTTTGATATGCCTTTACCGACTACCGTTTGAATCGGGCTAGCATGCGGATTGTCTAAATCCGTTCCGCATGTAACGTTGTGCTAAGAGAGTGAATTCTCTAAGACTTTGTGCTATGACTTCGAATACATAGGCTTTACCATTTGTTACGGGAATAGGCTACCCGGCAACGCGTGTTAGGCGTTGACTTTAGGGTTTTTGGCTAACCCCCAGCCTTCAACGGATTTGACTAGCCTTTACCGACTACCGTTTGAGTCGGGCTAGCATGCGGATTGTCTAAATCTGTTCCGCATGTAACGTTGTGCTAAGAGAGTGAATTCTCTAAGACTTTGTGCTATGACTTCGAATACATAGACTTCGCCATTGTTACGGGAATAGGCTACCCGGCAACGTGTATTAGACACTGACTTATCCCTACTTAGGCTTAGGGATAAAGGTCCCCAAAATTAGGTTCTGGTGTCTTCTTGGACAGTAAAAGACTAACCTGGCGACGCGTTTTAGGCGTCGGCATATCCTTTCTTAGGATTCAGGATGAAATTCCCTATGCATGTAAGGCATGGATTTTGGTGTTATTAATAACAACCTGCCACAATGTTGAATATGTGGGCGGGTGTTCTTTTTAACGGTTAAGAACTCACCAGCAGCACGGGTTAGGCACAGACTTATCCTTGCTTAGGTTTCAGGATAAGATACCCCAGAATCGAACTCTGGTGTCTTTTTCTACGAAGAAAGACTAAACCGGCAGCGCGTGTTAGGCGCAGACTTATCCCTGCTTAGGATTCGGGATAAACTTCCTAGGATGAATCCTAGATTGATAAATTCTTGGAAAAGGTTGGTGTGGAAAGGAAGAATTTTATATTCTATTTCCCGGTCTTCTTTTAGGGTGAAGGCGAACTCAAATACAAGAAAGGAAGAATTTTATATTCTATTCCTTGATTCTGGAAAGGAAAAATTTTATATTCTATTTCCAGCGCAAAAGAAACTAGAAGTGGGATCTCCACTCCGAGAATCTGGAAAATCTAGATAAGCTTACCTTTTATAGGATTGGTTATCTAGTCTGAAGATGAGTTTCTCATTTATCGAAGTGAAATTTCAACTTCGGTTATAACTATGAGAAGGCTTAACCAAAGAGAAAAAGAAGGGAGTTCTTTCGTTTATCGAAAGGGGACTCTGAACTAAAAGTGGACCTCTTGTTCGTGGAAAGAATCAAGAGGGGAATTTGTTGGTGGCTTGGGCCAGAAAGACATTTTTGGTGGACTCACTGTCAATTGAAATTGATCAGTGAGGGATTTTGGTGGTGAGAATGATTTTGGGTTATCCTCTAGAATATTAAGTGTAATATTCTTCAAGGAACTTCCCGGTAAATGGATTATCCTGAATGTACTAGGGGTAGTATTTTTTCAGGAACTTCCTATTTATTGGCATTAATTACTTAACGCCCTCTTGAGTAATCAGGCGATATGTGCCGTTTGAGTAGACTGTGTCTATCACAAACGGTCTTTCCCATTTGGGTTCAAATTTACCTTTCTTCTTAGAGTTGAGGATTATTGGTCGGCGAGCAGCGAGGACCAGATGTCCTTCCTTGAAGCTTCTCTGTCGGACTCTTTTGTTAAAAGCCCTAGATATTCTGGCTTGATAAAACTCAATGTGTTGTTGAGCTTCCAAGCGCTTTTCATCCAACATTTCGAGTTCTTCGAGACGTTTCTGATGTTGTTCTTCTATAGTCATCTCAGTTGCGAGAGCAATCCGAAGGGATGGGATTTAGATTTCTAATGGTAGCACAGCTTCACATCCGTATACCAACGAATATGGGGTAGCTCCTGTAGGTGTGCGTATGGTGGTACGATAAGCCCAGAGTGCTTCACCGAGTTTATCATCCCAGTCTCATTTATTGGTCTTCACGAGCTTTGACAGGATCTTAATGATCGTCTTGTTAAAAGCCTCAGCTAATCCATTCGAAGCGGGATAATAAGCCGTTGACGAAACATCTTGAATTTTAAATTTGTCACAAAACCTGACGAAAGCGTTGCTTATGAACTGTGGACCGTTGTCATGAATGATCCGTCTTGGCACGCCGTGTCGGTATATGACATGATGTTTGATGAAATTGATGACGTTGTTCGTCTTCACTTCTCTATGCGGAATCGCTTCAGCCCACTTTGAAAAGTAATATGTGATTGCGAGAATGAATCGATCACCTTTGACTGAAGGGGGAAAAATAGGACCGACAATGTCCATACCCCATGTCTCGAATGGCCAAGATGTGGTTGACGTGTGTAAACGCTCTGGTGGTTGGTGCAAATAATTTGCATGTACTTGACAAGTATGACATTCTGGGGCATATTTGATTGTATCATGAACCATTATTGGCCAAAAATATCCTATTCTCCTGATGCGATCATACAGTTTGGGATCGGGCTGATACGCACCACATTCTCCTTCGTGTGCTTCCTTAAGAACTTCTTCTGCTTCTTTGTTCAAAAGGCATCGGAGTAACAAACCATCGTACCCTCGACGGTATAATGTATGGGTCTCGGTATTATAGAAGAATCTTGGTGCTCTTCGGCGAATTGATTCCCTTTCTTTTACATCTTCTGGCAAAATACCATATTGGACGTAGTCAATGATAGGAAAACGCCAATCTCGGGACTCAGACTCGATTTGAGTTGAGCTCACCTCCTTGGCACTTATGTTTCTATCATCTTCCTCTTCGATATCCATATTGTATATGGGTATGCAGAGTTGATGCGATCTTACTGTGACTAGTAGTTCAGTTTCGGGAGGCTGCGCAAGTGATACCGCTAGTGCTACCAGTGCATCCGCATAAGCGTTTTGGAGACAAGGGATGTATTCAATAAAGAATTCTTTAAAAGAATCTGCCATTTTGATGGCCTCCTGGTGGTACAGGATCAGGTCTTGGTTCCTGACTTCATACTCTCCACGGACTTGGTTGACTATCAATTGAGAATCACCAAAAGCTTTGATATATTTGACCCCCAGCTCCTTGGAGAAACTGAGTCCAATGAGAAGCGTGTTGTACTCGGCTACGTTATTGGAACATGGATCAGTTAGTGAATAAGCCTGAGGCATCACATGCCTCCCCGGGGAAACCAAGACAACTCCAACTCCGGAGGAGACTTTAGAACACCCGGGGGTTATTGCCACATTAACTGCCCTTGAAGCACCATCGAAGTATAATTGCCATACTTGTTGATGCGATGTAGTGTTAACCTCGTGGGTTTCATCCGGCAAGTCATCATATACTTCTGCCATATTCGTTGTCGGGTTTGCTGCCAAAAGATCACAGATCGCTTGTCCTTTGATCGACTTCTGCTGTTTGAAGTGCAAATCATATTGGGACAAGAGAAGGGCCCACTTCGCTAACCGCCAATTCATAGAGGCCGGTTGTGTCATAAATACCCGTACTGGATTAACGTTAGAAATAACGTAAATCGTCTGTCCAACCAAGTAATACCGCATCTTTTGCATTGCAAATACTAACGCGAGGCATTCTTTCTCAATCATCGGATATCGAGACTAGGCACCTACCAAGGTCCGACTTAGGTAATAGACTGCCTGTTCGTGACCGTTATCATCGTCTTGTGCTAGTAAAGCACTTATCGAGTGGTTCATCGCCTTGATGTAAATCAAGAACGGTTTACCTGATTTTGGTGCAACGAGAACATGAGGATTCGTCAGATATGTTTTGATATCTTCGAGTGCTTTTTGGCAGGCATCGTCCCAAATAAATGACACACTTTCTTGTTTAGCTTAGAGAATGGTTGGCACTTCCCAGAAAGATTTGAGATAAACCGCCGGATGTAAGCTAAACGCCCTTGCAATCCTCTGAGTTCTCTTAGATTTCTAGGGGGTTGCAGTTCATGTATTGCCTTCACCTTGTCAGGATCGATATGTATACCTTTAGTGGTGACGACGAATCCAAGGAATTTTCCGCTGGACGTTCCAAGGAAGGATTTAGTGGGGTTCATCTTCAATTGATGACTCCGCATGAGATCGAACATCGTCTTCAAGTCCTTGATGTGATCTTCTTTGTTACGGCTTTTTACAACCAAATCATCAACGTAGCACTCGACTGTTTTCCTGAGATGTTCTTGGAAAATCTTAGTCATTGCTCGCTGGTACGTGGCGCCTGCATTCTTTAGACCGAAAGGCATCACCGTATATCAAAAGACACCAAGGGGCGTTCTGAACGCTGTATGCTTCTCGTCATCCGGGTGCATCTTGATCTGGTTATATCCTAAAAAGCCATCCATAAAAGACATTCTCTCAAATCCGCATGTATTGTCGATGATAACGTCCGTGATTGGGAGAGGAAAGTCGTCTTTTGGACATGCCGCATTCAGGTCCCTGAAGTCGATGCAAATCCTGATTTTACCGTTCTTCTTCATGACTGGAACAATATTGGCTAGCCAGTCTGGATGTTGCTCCTCTCGGATAAATCCTAATTTGATCAATTTCTTAACCTCTGCCTCAATGGCTTCCATAATCTGCGGACGAAACCGTCTTTGCTGTTGTTTGACAGGTTTGGCATCCGACTTGATATCGAGGCGGTGCATTGCCACATTGGGGTCGAGCCCTGGCATGTCTTCATAGTTCCAAGCGAAGACGTCAATATATTCCCTGATGAGAGCAATTATCTCATTTGAGGGAAGACTATCGCTGATGAATATAGGCTTTGGGTTGACTTCGTCGCCCATGTTAATTTGGACTATTTTATCTTCAGTGGGGGGTTCCCTCTGTTCAAACCTATCACCATACTGCATGTTCAGGTGATGAACCCATGGGTCTTCCCATGTTGCCATTTGATTGTCGTCCTCCATTGTGGATGGATCAGCTGTAGCCATGTTCGTCATTAGGGCTTTGAATACTTTCCCCAGACTTGTATCGGAATCCCATTCCGAGGAATCTGACGAGTACCCATCTTTGTATTGCTCAAATGATTGGTTATTGATTAACCAGCAACATTCATCTTCTGAAGAAGAGATATACCCTAATCCCCGCCTGAATTTATAATAATCATCCGGTTTCCCTTTTGGTACATATGCCGCTTTGGCTGGAATACTGGGACCTCGATCGAAGTATAAACCTTCTCCGAATGTGAAATCATATCCCTGTTTTTTCATGAGCTTGCGCGCTTCCGGACTATACTTAGATAAATGCAGACCAGGTTTGTCATCATTCTCATCTTCTCTTAAGAAATGATCTGGTAATGGAAAACTCTCTCCTTTACCGTAAATCACTTCTTTTTCGCCTCCTATTTTGGCAGGGACGATCAGGGTTGTTCCGAAAGAATGCTGGAGGTGTTTCTTTGTTATATAGGACGATTGAAGCAGCGTATATAAATCGGGATTATCATACAATCCCTTTATTACATCATCAAGAGACAGTAAGTACTCTAAATCATCATTTATTTCATTATTGGCAAGTTACCAGTTACAACTGCCATCTGACGATTGTTCATCGTCAAGATTGATTACTAAGGGTACAATGTCATTTAAAACAAAACCTCCATTGTAATCAAGTCCGGCTTCGGTATTAGCTTCTTCTCAGCTGTCCGTACCATGGGCCGATGATTCAGTATTGGATTCTTTACCATAAAGGAGAGAATCAGTGAAATAATTCTCAAACCCTTTGAATGGTTGCTTATCCGCGACCACCGTCCTAACCTTATTATCAGTGTTGACATATTTCAAACACTGATGGAGAGTGGAGGGAATTATAACGTTACTATGGATCCAAGGTCGACCCAATAGTAAGTTATATGAAGTCTCGGCATCAATCACATAACATGTGACCTCCGTCTTCAAATCACCCATTTGACATTTTATCTAGATCTTACCCAAGGGTCTTGACCCGCTAGTGTTGAATCCATAGATAACAGTACCTATGGATGCCAACTTACTAACTGGAATGCCAAGGCTATGCATCAAACGAAGCGGCATAATACTCACAGCAGAACCTGGATCCACTTGGATTCGGTTGACTTCGCTGGAGCCAATGTACCCAATGAAATATAGGGGTCGATCATGGTTCGAATTCTTCGTTTGCATATCCTATTTAGTGAAGGTAATGCAGGGAAGATTTTTAGCCACTATATTGTAGTGTTGAATTAACGGTTCTGGCTCTTCAGGTACCGGCTTGATCTGAGTAAGGAATACTTCTGAATTGGCCAAGGCTTCTTGCAAGGCTTCCCTGGTTTCTTTAGACAACCATAGCAACTCATACAGTGTTATCCGCGCTAGAATGTTAGCTAGTTGAGCCATAATATCGAAGGTGCGCGGAGTGTTCGAGCTCTCCGGTTTATCTCTTCTAATCGGACGATTGAAACGAGACTGCTTCAGATTCTGAACCTCCTGGGGCCTCTTTTCTTTCTATTTATCAACCGGTTGTCGTCGAGCTTCTTCAACCGGTCTAGGAGTCATAATCACCCCCAGTTCCGTGAGAGTTTTGGCTGGTCCCAGTTTAGTCACCCCCTGCTCAGCTAACTGATCACTAGGTGATGGATAGTTAAAGTGATACTGATTTCCGCTTCTAGTGGCAAAAACTTCTTGTTCTTCTTCAGAGAGTGGGAAGGTAGGAGCTTCATCACCATCTTCTTCGAAGATCGCGGAAGTAGCATTGCAGGACTTGCATTTACCCTTTCTGGTCGAGGAAGTCACCCACTGATCATCTTTAATAAGATCATGATGGACCCAGAGGATTTTGCCGTTTGGGGCTATGTGTGGCACAAGTCCTTTTTGGCGTTGTCCGTATGGGTCGTCGTTTACTATCTTCATTCCTACTTTGGTGATGCGTTTTGGTTCAAACCATGCTGTGGGTACTGATCCAAAGCTGATTGATACTGTATTTGCTCCTACGTTCTTGGGCGGCTTCGGGGTTATGACACCTACATCAATTAACGCCTAGAACTTATCCTTGAGATGGTAGCATGACTTTGTAGGGTGATGGACCTCTCTATGGTATGTGCAATACTTCGGATCCGTCACTTTGCTAGCCCCTTCTTGATCCACGATCGTCGGCAGTTGGATTTTATTATTTTTCAACAGGTACTTAAAGATAACAGGAACTTCGTCATCTTTGAAGGAGTACACTTTAGGAAATCTTGGCTCCAAAAATTTCTGCTTCTGAGGCCGTTGTCGCCATTGCGACTGCGATTGTTGTGGTGCTTGTTGCTGCGGCTGTTGCTGAGGTTGCAATTGGAAAGTTTGATTAGCATCAACTGCATTAGCATGTGCCTTACCTTTCCCTCGTGGGACGAAATTCTGTGTTGGAGCATTCGTCGCTTGTTGGCCTCTCTCCGCCTTCTTCCTTCTGAGGAATCGCTCGGCTTGCTCTCCTCGGACCTTCAAATCCTTCCATGTTTTGGACGGTGCTGTCCCTATTGCTTCCAACACGTCCAATGCGAGGTTGTTGTGGCAAGTCTGGAGAATGAACTCCTTAGTGATCGGGTCCCGACAGTTCATCGCCTTGTTCCGGAACCTTTTGACGAAGGTATCAACTAATTCCCCGTCTTTCTGTTTCTCATCAAGCAACGACCCGATGGATATCTCAGTGTCATCGTCGAAGAAGTTGGTGAGGAATTTAGTCTCCATGTCGTCCCAGCTATTCACACTTCCTGGCTTGAGGCGGCGATACCAATCGAAGGCAGCTCCACGAAGAGTGCCAACGAATGACCGTACCATCAGAGGCTCATTACCAGAGATAACCCCTAGGTGTGATTTGAAGTAAATCAAATGTTGAGTGGGTGAACCCTTCTCATCAAACGGCGTGAAGTTAATTAGATTGAACTTTGCCGGATACTGTAGGCGTATAAAATTGCCTATAGGTCCCGCTATACAGCTCGATG
>BQKN01001101.1:343022-360588 GCA_022839385.1 Asparagus kiusianus
CACCATATAACATATTTATAATTATTTATCACACTATATTCAAATTTTTCAGGGTTTTACACTGTGGTCGCCAGATTATTCGCGGAAAAAATTACTTTCTCTGATCTCATTGTTTCCATTAGCAACTGTTTATCGGTTACAAGGGATCCGGTCTTTTTATAAGATCTGGTTACAACAAAATCAAAGAAAAATCTAAAAAAGATTACAACTTTCCTTTTCTAGAACAAATCACAAGATCCTGTTTTGCGGTCTCTTGCTTGTGTGGGTTCTTTGCCTACGCCGGGGTTAATCCATGGACCATTGCGTGATCTTGATCCGGTCGGATCTACACGGTATGACGGGTGTTACTTCACAAAGGAAATAACAGCCGAGGGGATTATTTCACCAAGGAAATAATAGCCCGAAGTAATCGAAATCGACCAAGCGAAATCGATACTCTTCTCGGGATCAAAAACCAAGTTTTGATCCGGAGGATAACCGTGTGGATCTCAGATCTGATCTCTCTTGAACTCCTGCCTTATTTGACGTGGATGATCGCCAAGAACCAGATCTGAAAAGTTTAAGTCTTCAAAGATCCAAAACTCTGAAGTTTAGTTCTCAATCCAGCAGAGTTTCGCCTCAAAAGTTCACCAAAAATCCAACCTCTTAAACAATGAGCCTAGGGGTCTATTTATAGGCTCCTCAAACCAGATCTAGGCTCACACTTAATGTAGGCTCACACTCAATGTTACAACTCTCACCATCCCAAATATACTATATATGAAAATACAATAAGCTCAAGTGGGTGTGTGTAAACAATGAGTTAAATCAAATCAACAAAACTCAATTAAAATCTAGCTTATGGGAATTTATGAATAAAACAATAAATAGCTAGAAATAGAGTTTAGGAAAACTTCTCTATAGATCAAGAGGGAGAGGTAGAAGAGTTGGATGCTCAAACAATGTAGATGATCTTCCTCAAGATCTTGTGAAATTGTTTTCATAAAACAAACCCATTAAACAAACTTAAACTCTTTTAAAACTTCTTTAAAACATTCTCTTAGTTATCCGAGAAAGATGAGAGCAAGGGGGTATATATAGCCTCCAAAAATCTCAGCCAAAATCCCAAAGGAAAAGACCAAAAAGCCCAACAATCAGAAATCTAATTTTATACCAAAAATAGTCGTTGGGCAATCGGCAGTCGACCGTGGAAAACTCGCGGTTGACCGCGAGCAGCAAAATGGCCAGGGTTTAGCTCTGGACAACAGACGGTCGACCGTGGTGGTCGACCGCGAAACTCTCTGGACTGCATCTGGTCGATCGCCACGGTTAACTGCGAGCCATCAAGAAACATACTGAGTCTCTGGACTCAGCGGTGGTCGACTGTAGCGGTCGACCGCAAACTAATATATGAGAAAAACAGGTTTAGAAGCAGTTTGATGATTTTGAAACCCTGTTTAAAAATATCAAATAAATTTCAAAAAATATAAAACTTTGAAAAATGATTATAGACATAATAATACACATGTTACAAAAACTGGTTTTTAAAAAGGACCTCTCAAATGAAAAATATCATCATTTTACAAAATAGTCCAAAACATAAAATTGTAAACATATGAGTTTTGACATTTTAGCTTAACCATATTTTAAAACAATACAAAATGATTTTATAGACTTGAAGAAAGATGTAAACTATTGTTATAAAGTCTATAAATAATGAATATAGTATTTTCACAAATACAATAGAATATGAAATATATGAGTATGAACATGAATATATATTTGTTTCATATCTATGAAATTAAACCAAACCAATTTATCCACGTAAAAACAAACATGTATGAATATAAATATTTATTTATATGCTAGTAAAAACATTGTTTGTAGAAAAACAAAAAGTCAAAATGTGTATATATATATATAACTATATATATAACTATATATATACATAGAAACCAATAAAATGTGTGTGTATATATGATTGAGCTTAAGGTACTAACACACATAATATAAAACCTAAACTAAATTACCCAAGCATGATCTTGATTTTCAATAAGCTTGACTTGGTAATCTTGCGGATGAAGCTTGAACATGGATCTTGAACTTGAATTGCATTGCTTCATCCACTATATTCGCCAATCTCCATTTGATATGATCGTTATGGCACAATCCATCAAACCTCCAACGCATTGTTCGTCTACAATAAATAGAAAACCACAAATACTAGACAAACAATATTAGTAGTAAATTATTTGTTAAACACCATCAAAACAAAGAGGCTAACGAAAGCTACCCGGGACTATGAAAGTGGGTCCCGAATATCTCAAAAGTGGGCGAAAGCGGACGAAAATACCATGAAAATGACCGCCAGACCAAACCCATATGCGGGTCAGATCAAAGTGACCCACGCGAGCGTAGGTCACACATACCTGACCCGCACGAATGCGGGTCAGATCAAAGTGACCCGCGTGAGCGCGGGTCACACATACCCGACCCACACGAACGTAGGTCAAGTCAATCCGACCCGGACGAAGGCAGGTCAGGGGGAAATCTGACCCGCACGAATGCGGGTCGGGGGTTCCTTTGGGGACTTAAATCCCAATCTCCTGCGTCCCTCTTCATTTCTTTTTCTTCCACCAACTTCAGACTTCTCTTCTTCGTCCAACTCTGGTCTTCCAAGAACTCTTTTGGTTCAAGATTTCAAATAAGATTAAGATACCCTCAAGCTCCTTAAATCCCCTAACTTTCTCAAATCTCCAAGCAAAGCAAGCTAGGGTTCGGCCATCTTTCCATTTGGGTTCAACATCGGCTGATTTTGCTTCGACGGGCCTTTCTTCTTCTTGATTCCTCTTCGAATCTAGGTAAGCTTCACTGCCCTTGCTTCAATTTGTTGGACAAAATTGATCTTTGAATTTCAATTCTTTTTTAATGATTTTTGCTCTTGGGGGTATATTGGAAACCCTAGTTTTTTTCGAATTTGAGGAAAACCAAAATTTGGATTTGGGCTTTGAATGATGGCCGGATTTTTCTCTTTTTTTAGCTTTGAGTCTTTCTTTTGGTTGTGAAGAGAACTAAGCCGAAAATCAAACCCCGACTTGTGTTGTGTGTTGATCGAGAACCGAACTTGTATATGACTAAACCCCTTAACTTCGTTTGATTACACCTGAGGCTTGAGTCTTGAGTTTGATAATGAGTGTAAACTGATCTTGAGATGCTTATGAGCATGAACCAACGTCGAGTTCTTAAGGAAAGTACCAAGGCCGTAGCTATTGTTTTGTACTTGATTTTTTTTTAGTAAAACTGAACTTCTTAGTTTGCATTTGGATGAGAGTGAGATTCAAGCCCTTTAACTTGTCTTTGAGTGTACCTGAGACTTTGCTTGACTTGTGTGGGAATTCTAATGTATTATTCTTGGCTCTGAATATGACTCAAAACCCATAGCTTGTACATTGGTTGAGACCTGAGCTTAGTTGTGTATGACTTGACTGAATTTCTGACATGCTTGGCTTGTAAAACTGCATGTTGTCATGGTCAAGACTCTTTGTTTGGCTTGTGTTAGAATTAACTAAGTGATGACCAATATATCATTCTTGACTTTGAACATAACTCAAGTTCCGTAGCTTGCATACTGGTTGAGAACTGAACTCGTCGGCATTTTGGAGGAAATATCGACGCTTTAGTTCTTGAACTTGTATAGGCCAAACCTTTATTTTAGTTTGCTGAGTCTCGAGATTTTGGTTGAATTTATTGCTTGATCCTTGTGTAAGAATTGAGCTTGTGTCCACCCTATGGCTTTTGAGAGAAAAATATCCAAGCACTTAGCTTATGTATTGGTCGAGAATCAAACTCGTCACCTTAGCTTTACACATTTATTTTCCGAACTCCAATTTGCCTCGGAAACGTATCATAGGTTTAATTGGACCTTTAACTGGAAAATTCCATTTTGTAGAATTTCAGTCAAAGATTCACAATTTCCCTTTTAATCTCTGATTTGTGTACCTTGATTCTTAATCTAACTGAACTGTTGATCTTTATTGTAGATTAGCCATGTCGACAAGGAGATCATGCTTTCTAAGGTGCCGTTCAGCCACTCAGTCACCTGAGAGGGAGTCTTTGTCTTTCACTAGTAAGCCTTTATAATTTTCTGCTCATGAATTCAATATTTATCATATCATATTGCATATTGCATCCCCGCTTTGTCCTCCTTAGTGAGGTAATTGGGAAGAGCTGATTTCCTCCTTTGTGGGAGTGGACGCTTCTATATTACATCCCCGCTTTGCTCTCCTTGGTGAGGTAATTAGGAAGAGCCGATATTCTCCTTCGTAAGGTTGATGCATATCGGGTACGTTTTGCTTGGTCAAAACGTGTTTTAATCAATTTTAGGGTGATTTCCTACTATATTATATTCCGGAGGATGGTTAGATTGTCGTGTCATTCATGCAACAATGTACATCATGCTTCGCGTGTATAATGCAGCTTAAATCGTCTCGCCTAGCTATCAAATACTTTTAATCCCCTCTTTTTTATATATATATCCCCGCTTTGTCCTCCTTAGTGAGGCAATTGGGAAGAGTTGATACCCTCCTTTGTGGGGGTTGATGCTTATAAGATACGTTTTGCTTGGTCAAAATACATCTCAAGTCAATATGGGCCGATTTTTTTACCATATCACGTTCCGTAACATAGGGTACAACACCGCGCTATTCGCGTGATAATGTACGTTATCTTGTGTGTTCATGACACAGTTAAAATCATCTCGCCAATTACAAGATAGTGACTCTATCTCACAGATTGGTGAAAAGAGTTCAACGTCCTATGTCGCCTTAATATTTCTTCATAACTGTATTTAATAAATATGCATTATTCGTTTCAGTTGAATACCCTGCGATGCCATTTTCTCCATTCGAGATAGATAGCCATAAGAGTAGATATTACACTATTGTTGACGATCCGACATTGATTTCGCCCACTTCTTTGTTTGCTTCGGACCTCCCAGATGAACTCTCTAAGTTGGTATACGAAGGGGATCACCTCATCATGTGCCGCTAATTACTGACATGACGTTCACAGAAGACACAGATCCTATTCACCCTTTGAGGAAGACGAATTATATGTTCGGCGATTCCGTGACAGATCCAACCACCATAACCCTCGGGGATGAGCGATGGTTATACAGTGATGGTACCGCTTGTTTATACCATCCTCCATTCCCTCGTCACCATTCACTAACAGAATCACGAAGGCAAGCGGTAACGTGACAGATATCATGGACTTTGACAGAAGAGCACCCCAACATTCCTTGCAGATACGTCACCAACCATTCACTCCCGGGTTCTAGTGGTAGAAAACACATCATAGGATTACACCCCGATATGATGAGATTGGAGGACCCGCCTAAAGGGGAGTTACCTATAGTGGCTCACACAGTAAAGAATCACCTTACCAAGCTAGGGCGAGAGCTACCTGACGAAAATTATAGATGCCATGGCTGGTCTCATTCTTCAGATAAGTTATGGTGGGGCAGGATGACAGGTTATATCCTCTACTGATGGGGTGTTGAATTGAAGGCGATAGGATTGTATGAAGCCATTTGTGACACCCAATACGGATTGCCGGTGAATGTTATCCACTTCACGGGATTAATAGAGCTGTACAATCTAGATACTAACACTTTCCTTACCTGGAACGGATAATTAGGACTACCCTTCCATGAGATGCATAAAGTCTCTAGACTGCAAATGGGAGATATGTCGTATCAGGAATATTTTCCCTCCAACCGGGAGCTACTTCAATTGAAAACCCACAAGCCTGCTCGATATGACACGTTATGGGAACTTACGAATCATTATCAGATAACCTTAGCCGGAACTAGTCTAGTTGCAAGGAAGAAGTCTCCTCAAATAAGCCTAAAGCAATTGTCGGGTTATCTATTCAAGAATTTGGAAAAATCCGACAAAGCAATTTGTAAGCTGAAACCACTAATTCCTTTGAAGATCAACAAGTTGACTGAAAAGTGTGATGCCCGATCCTACACCATTGCGAGTGCCCAAGGTAGTTCTCTATAGGGACTAAGTTTAAGACTTTCTTATGGCATGCGGAGAAGTTCATTCACCCTAAGACTTTGTTAGCCGGTTACATCGCACTTTGGTTGAAGAAGTGCGTGATGCCACATCAGACCTCAGACATCTTATTGATAGAGGTGTTATTCCTTATTGTCCAGCTTGCCTACGGAAAGAGCTTACCTCTTTTACCAGCAATGGTTGACAACATCCATCGTGGGCTTCATCAAGTGGTCACGACTTTTACTCAAACAGAGGAGACTCCATCCGAGAAGATCCCTATGGCGAAGGTGGAGCTCCCTTGCACCTATCTGATTAGGTGACTGGTTCTTTATCGTCCTGATCTGATGTCACTCTTAACTAATGCAGATCTATCCACTCCTTTGCTACAATTACTCAAGGAGTGAAAATGGAAAGCTCAGGACCTCTCGAACATTAGGAAGAGCTTACATATGCACAAGGGTTAGGTGTTCAATCCATACTTCCCTCGATTCGCCAGCCGATATAGTGGGTTGCTCGCCAACATAGAAGCACTAGGATCAAGTCGGACTTCCCTCAATGTTGGTTGTTTCAGATTGCTGATGAACATAAGGCCAGACCATCTCGTTTTTCGAGTGAAGGAACACTGATATTTAAAGCCTTATCTTCCGTGCCGGTTCGCCCGTCAATTTAGATACGACCAATTATACGTCGAAAATCCGAGCCAATAGTTTCATACTCATGACGGACTAGTAGACTGCACTCGAGCTTGGCTGTGGAACGTGACGGGCTGTACCGGTGCCAAGTTCAACCTTCCGAATATTGAACGATAATTAGAGTTAACGTATTTATGTTGCAAATGGCTTATGGTAGCTAACTAGTCCGTCCCTTTAAGGCTAATTAAGGAGCTGATGGCTGAAGTTGCATCACGTATTGCTGAGAGGATGGTTTGAGAAAGTATGCAGGAATGAAGGAGACGTGACAATAAGCTCATTGGTCCCTCAAGCAAAGGGAAGTAGAAAATGGAGGAAGTAGAAGAGGAGTCGTTCGATTCCGACGAAGAGACTTCCGAAGAGGATGAAGTCACTGCTGGTGGGGGTATGGAGGTCAACAGTGATTTTGAGGAACATGTGATAGGTTTTTCTGAGTCTTTTTATAAAGAGTTATGGGATCTATCAATCGCTAATCAAGCTCGTTGACTTAACACTCGAAAGAAGTGGAGAATTTTGCCCACTTATAATAGAATGATGGTTGAACTTTCAGATGTAGGTTCTGAGGGAGAAGAGGGGAGAAATAGCCTTGTCACTCATGCTCGATCTCGGGCCACAACTCAAACTGTATCACAAGTTGAGTCGCGAGCTACATCAACACAGGACAGACCTTTGGATCTTAATGAAGCCTGACCTACTAAACGACTGAAGTTGACCATCAAGCGACACGCTAAACCCTAGGCTTCTTAAATGGGGGTGGCCAGCGATGCGCCTATTGGTGGGGAAGGTAATGTTTCGACTCTTGTCATCTTTTCAGTCCTTTCATCTACCAAGCTTTAGACTAAGCAAATTTTATATTCTACGGGATCATGAAGAAGGCGCAATGATGTACAACCCTCCTTCTCCTGACTTAGATTTTTTTGAAGGATCCAGCTTCATGCCACAAGTAGATGGCCGAGGATCCGGCAGGTGCTGAAACAGATGTGGCCCTTGAAACCGGGGAAGGTACCGTTGTAGAATCTAGTTTGTCTACAATGATCGCTACCCAGGTACATCTATTACCCGTAGTACACCTTTTAGGTGGCAATATCGGGCATTAAACGACTAAGAGTTCGTCCCTCCTCTAATTGCTTATATGCTTCTGGCTCTTTTAGAAAAGCTACAAGAGGTGAGTACTGATGCCGGGATCGTAGAGCATACTGTTGCTACCAGAGGTAAATTTAATTCCCCTACATCGTCACTTCTCGACTTATCTTTTCATGTCTTACACATAGGCTTTCCTATAGATATTCTGATAGGGGGTTTAAGTGATAAAGAAACCTTTCACAATGTAGTCAATGCACCTTCATCTGACCCCGTACAAAATCCTTCCGGATCTTATGACGGGCCGTTTGACGATATATTTTCTGAACAAATTCCCATGAAGCCGTCGAACTACCCATCGAGGCTGGTTCCTCTACCGGTATAAATTTTATCCCTTTGTTAAAGTTATTCACTTATCAGTCTTACTTAACCGTAGGGGAGTTATACTTGTAGGCCCAGTCATTGAGACTAATGCAACTACTATTGTTAGGATATCTGACGGTCCTGAGGGTCTTGCTTTCTTGCTGTTGGCATGAACTATCATAGAGGCAGCAGGAACTATCATAGAGGCTCAGTCGTCAGTCGCTCAAACTCAACTCACAATCCTAATGATTGAGATGACTACTGCAACTGTGGGGGCTAACCCTATTTAGCAAGCTGTGAGACCAACTAACAAGGTTAGTACATCGACGACTGCGACATCGGTGATAATCCTAAAAGTTCGTGGAGCTGTGCAGGCAGAACCGGATGCAGGGTGTCAACCCGAGGGAACATCACTCAATTTTGGTAAATTTTTACGCCAATACTGATTTAGAAATTTGGCTAAGATTTCGAAGATATTTATATCTTCTGTTCCTTGTAGGACTATCTACTCGGCTTAATGACATAGTCAAGGCTCTGCTATCTAATGATGACCTGGATCAAACTCTGCTTTGTATGGAAGTCAGTTCTCTCTTCTTCTTTGTGAACACGATGATTGATAAGCTTCTCATCAGGGGACTTTTCTTCGATCAATTAAGACCAGCGTTTGCCACCAAAATAAATGCCATAGAGAAAGCGGGATCTATGCATTTGGCGTGAGTTATAGCTGACGATTTGGACTGGTTAGAGTGCGACCTTCAGAGGTTACACGAATTAAAAACTGCTGGTGCTCCATCATACATAGCTGCCCAGATGGAATCTCATCTACAAATATGGCGTGATACTCGAGCCTCCATTGGACTTGAAATTCAAACTCAACAAAGTCGGGTAGATCAAATGAAAGCTACATTTGCTAAGAAACAAACAGCTTTGTGTCAACTTAAATCCTCTATTACGTCGAGCGAGGCCAGGATAGAACGACTTAAAGAGGAGCTCAAGGCAAAGGAGGCTGCCTTAGTTATCTTGGAGATGATGAAGGTTGACCTAGAGTGTTCACAGGTTGTGATATCCGGGAAGTTGGAGCTATCGGAACAGAAGCTAACTAAGACGGAAGAAGAGGCCATGAAAATATTATCCCTCACCGAGGAATCCTTCAAGGTTGAACTGCAGCGTGAGCTTGAGCGAGCTTATACAGAGGAATTGACTAAACTTGAAAAGCAAGTCCGTAGTCACGAACTTCATGTAGATTGATTATAACTCTTGTATCTGCAAACTCAGTTTTATATTAATAGAAGATATTTTCTTTTTCATTCACTATGTCTCTTTTATTATGATGTTTCATTCTATTTGAAATAATCAACCATAAAATTTATAAGATTTTTGGCAAACCCTCAGCCATCAATGAATTTGATATGCATTTACCGACTATCGTTTGAGTCGGGCTAGCATGTGGATTGTCTAAGTCCATTCTGCATGTAATATTGTGCTAAAAGAATAAATTCTCTTAGGCTTGACGCTATGATATTGAATAAATAGACTTTGTCTTTATCATGGAAATAGACTACCCGGCAAGGCGTGTTAGACACTGACTCATCCTTACTTAGGATTCAGGATAAAAGTCCTCAGAATTAGATTTCGGTGTCATTTTCAATCGGTAAAAGACTAAACCGGCAACATGTGTTAGACGCAGACTTATCTCTAATTAGGAATTAAGATAAAATTCCCTATGTATAAAGTGCACGGACTTAAAGTCAAGAATTATGTCTTTTCTTAGGGTAAAGACGAACCCAACAAATAGGAGAGGAAGAATTTTTTATTCTATTTCCTAAAACTGAAGAGGAAGCATTTTATATTCTATCTCCAGTTACGAAGGAAACTCAAAGTGGGATCTCCACCCCAAGAATCCGAAAAGGTGAAACTAGGAGTGAGATCTCCACTCCGAAAATTAGAAATATTCAAGCAACACTAACTTTTATAGGATTGGTTGCTTAATCCAAGAAAAGAATTCCTTATTTATTAATGTAAAATTCTGATTTCAGCCCTAACTTTTATAGGTTTGGCCGAATAGGAAAAGGTGAAAGGCTTTCGTTCATCAAAAGGGGCATTCCGATCTTGGTCCTAACTATCTACAGGTTTGACCAAGTAGGGTTGGAGGTAATCCTAACTTTTATAGGTTTTATTGCTTAAATTAAAAGTGGACCTCTCGTTCGTGGAAGGAATCAAGAGGGGATTCTAGCTTTGGCCCTAACTTTTATAGGTTTGACCAAGAAAGTAGTGGGAGTAGAATACAGATAGTAGTGAAAATGCCGACTTATAATAACCACTCGATGGAGGATTTCGATGTTAAGTGATCAGGACTTAACATGTCAAGTTTGAAAATTGCCAAAGATTGGCGGATAGAAATTTCGAGTGTCGTGTTAGTATTTTAACAATGTGAGTGTTAAGTATACAAACACGGTAAGAGTTTGAAAAGATTTAACTGGTAGAAATTTGGTGGACCCACCGTCAATTGATTTGATCAGTGGAGGATTTTGTGAGGAAAGATTGATCTATCAAAATGGTTGAATCTCGTCTCAGCAAAAGTATTCATGAGAGTTGGTGAATTTATTCTTAATAATGAGATACATTTCATCATTAAGGACCTTCCTGGTCCAACCGGGGATTTCTTGCTTATCCCTTTTTGTAATAATCGGGTTATCCGTAAGAATACCACATGTAGTATTTTTTCGGAAACTTCGCGATACATGGGTTATCTTGAACGTACTAAGGATAGTATTTTTTAAGAAGTTTTTGTTTATCAGCAACATAAGTCGGGCGCCTTCCTTAGTAGTAAGGTGATATGCGCCATTTGAATAGACTACTATACAACAAATGGTTCTTCCCATTTAGGTTCGAACTTGCCTTTCTTCTTGGAATTAAGGATGATTGGCCGTCGGACGACGACGACTAAGTCCCCTTCCTTAAAACTCCGTTGTCGAACCTTTTTATCGAAAGCTCAGGAACTTCTTGCTTGGTAGAACTTGATGTGCTGTTGAACCTCCAAACACTTTTTGTCGAGCATCTCTAGTTCTTTGAGACGTTTCTGATGTTGTTCTTCAGTCGTCATCTTCGTAGCAAAAGTGATCCGAAGAGAAGGAATTTGGATTTTCAATGGAAGAATGGCTTCGCACCTGTGCACTAGAGAATACGGGGTTGCTCCGGTAGGCGTGCGAATTGTGGTGCGATAAGCCCATAGAGCTTTGCTAAGTTTATCGCTCCAATATTGTTTATTAGTCTTCACGAGTTTTGACAATAGATTTATGATAGTCTTGTTAAAGGCTTTTGCCAATCCATTTGCTGTGGGATTGTAAGCTGTCGATGAGACGTATTGAATTTTGAACTTCTTACAAATTTTGATGAAGGTATTACTGACAAACTAAGGACCGTTGTCATGTATGATTCGCCTTGGAACACCATATCAGTAGATAATGTGGTGCTTAATAAATGCAATAACGTTGTTCGTCTTCACTTCTTTGAGCAGAATCACTTCAGCCCACTTAGAGAAGTAATCGGTAATTGATAGGATGAATCGGTCACCTTTGACCGACGAGGGAAAAATAGGACCAACAACGTTTATTCCCTAAGTCTCAAAAGGCCATGATGTAGTCGAAGGGTGTAGATGCTCTGGGGGTTGGTGCATATAGTTCGCGTGCACTTGACACGCATGGCACTTCCAGGCGTACATGACTATGTCTTTGATCATGGTGGGTCAAAAATATCCCATCCTTCTAATGCTGTCAAAAAGTTTGGGGCCAGGTTGGTACACACCACAAACCCCTTCGTGCGTCTCCCTACGGACTTCTTCTGCCTCTTTAGTCGATAGGCAATGTAGTAGTAAACCATCTTACCCCCGATGATATAGCGTTTAACTCTCTCTGTTATAGTAGAATCTTGGTGCTCTCCGTTGAATTGAGTCCCTTTCCTTCGCGTCTTTTGGTAAAATCCCATGTAGGACATAGTCTATGATGGGAAAACGCCAATCTTAGGGTCAAACTCAATTTGGGTTGAATGCACTTCTTTAGGACCCACCTCTCCGTTGTTTATATCATAGATTGGTATGAAGAGTTGGTAAGTTCTTACCGTAACAAACTGTTCTGTTTTGAGAGGTTGTGCCAGAGACACGGCTAATGCCGCCAGCGCATCTTCGTATGCATTCTGTAAATGTGGAATGTACTCGATGAAGAATCCCTCAAATAATTATACCATCTCAATGGCTGCCTTATGGTATGGTATCAAATCCTGATTTCTGACCTCATATTCTCCTTGAATTTGTTTAACTACCAGTTGAGAATCACCGAAAGCTTTGAGATATTCGATCCTTAGCTCTTTAGCAAAGCTAAGTCCAATAAGTAGCACGTTATACTCGGCTATGTTGTTTGAGTATGGCTCGGTCAGTGAGTAAGCTCGAGGCATTACATGTTTTCCCGGGGAAACTAAGACAACTCCGACTCCGGAGGAGATCTTAGAACATCCAGGAGTACTTGCTACATTAGTTACCTTAGAAGCACCGTTGAAGTACAAATGCCACACCTATTGGTAGTAAGTTATGTTAACTTTGTGGGTTTTATTCGGTAAATCGTCATATATCTCGACAGTATTCTTAGTTGGGTTGGCTGCGTCATGAATACTCAGACCGGGTTAACATTGGAAATAACGTAAATAGTCTGTCCGACCAAGTAGTGCCACATCTTTTGAATTACGAACACTATAGTAAGACACTCCCCCTCAATCATTGGTTAGCAGGATTCGGCACCTATATAGGTCCAGCTCAAGTAATATATAGCTTGTTCATGACTGTTGTCATCGTCTTATGCAAGTAATGCACTTAACAAGTAGCTCGTCACCTTGACATAAATCAAGAACGGTGTGCCTAATTTTAGTACAACTACGGGGGGAGTTATGGCCACTCCTATTTTAGCTAATATTTTAGAAGGAATATTTTTGGTCACCCCCTTCTTAGCTAACTGATTGGAGGCACTCGGGTAACTGAAATGGTATTCGTTCCTGCTCTGGGTAGCAAAGACTCTTGCTCATCTTCGGAGAGTAGGAAAGCATGGATTCTTTCATCATTTTCTCCTAGAATGGTCGAGGCTCCGCAATAGGACTTTCCTTTGCCTTTTAACTTCTTCTCGGATGATGATCTGACCCACTATTCATCTTCAATCAGATATGGATAGAACCAGAGAATCTCGCCATTTGGGGCTATGTGTAGCACAAGTCCTTTCTGGTGTTGTTTGTGAGGATCGTCATTAACGGTCTTCGATGCTACATTCATTACGGGTTCATGCTAAAACCAATTCAAAGGAACAAATTTGAAGCTAATTGACACTGCATTCGCACCCACCTTCTTCTCCTTAGATTGTTTCATAGTAATGAACCCAACATTGATCACAGCTTGGATTTTGTCTTTGAGGGCGTAGCATAACTTGGTAGGGTGGTAAACCGTTCTGTGGAACGCGCAGTACTTCAGGTCATTAACCCTTTTAGCATCTTCTTGACCTTTGATTGGAGGTAACTTGATCTTGTTGTTCTCTATGAGGTATTTAAAAATACCGGGGACTTTGTCTTCTTTAAAAGAGAACCTTTGGGAATTTCGGTTCCGAAGTCTTCTCTTTTTTAGGTCGTTGTTACCACTGCAACTGTTGAGATGCCTTTTGCTATTGCTGTTGTGGTTGTGGTTGCACTTGCAGCTCGAATGTTTGGTTTGTGTCCACTGTGTTTGCTTGTGCTTTTCCCTTACCCAGAGGGACAAAATTCTGCTGTGGAGTATTTGTCGTTGTTTGACCTCTTTCGGCCTTCTTCCTCTTGAGGAAGCGTTCGGCTCATTCTCCTTGCACCTTTAAATCCTTCCAAGTTTTGGACAGCGCCATTCCCATGGCTTCGAGGATATCCAAAGAGAGGTTGTTATGATAAGTCTCGAGGATGAAGTCTTCACTAACCGGATCTCAACAATTCACCGTTTTGTTCCGGAATCGTTTGACGAAGTTCTCGACTAACTCTTCATCCTTCTGTTTCTCATCGAATAACATTTTGATTGAAACCTCAGTGTCATCATCGAAGAAATTTGTGAAAAACATGTCTTCCATGTCATCCTAACTGCTGATGCTCCCCGGCTTAAGATAGCAATACTAATCGAAGGCTGCTCCGTGAAGAATGCTAACGAATGACCGTACCATCAATGGCTCATTGCCAAAGATTATTCCCAAATGAGACTTGAAGTATATTAAGTGTTGAGTGGGGGAACCCTTTTCATCAAATTGTGTGAAGTTGATCAAATTAAACTTCACCGGGTATGGGATTGATTTCCACTCTCTCGGGTATGGACACGGTATTCTGGACTTCTTTACTTCTTGAGCACTCATCAATGCATTGATTTTGCTCTCCAAGTCCCTCATCTTCTTATCCTCGCTCGTATCTTTCTTTGAGCGATCCTGGGGAGAAGAGACATAGTCATCCTTCGTATAGCTATCATCCGAGGGACCACCCCCAGTATTGTTGTTAACAGGAGGGGTATCCATGTTGGTATTCTCATCCGCTTCCCAATCACTATCAACTTGGCAAGGATTATTGCGATGGTTGGATTCTCCCTGTTGATTCGTCAGTGCTGCAATTTGTTGGCTGTGCATTTCTCTCATCTCCTGCAAAGCCATCTCTATTTAAAATTTAAAATTCTCTTTCTACTTGGTTAGAGTGTCCTTGAGAATTTTAGCTATTTGCTCCGTGTTGATCATAAATGACTCATAGGATTGTCCCGTGCTGGATGTCATATCATCAGAAGCCATTGCAGAATAAGCATCTGACATTTTGTCATCTGAGGGTAGTCCTTTCTGCATTCTTTGGTAATCCCTTTGTCTAATGGTTCCCGACCGCAATCGGGTCATACGCTGGGATACTGTTAAAAATTGATCGGGACTAAAGTGTCGTGTTGACTTCCCTTTGTCGCTCATGTTGACAGACACTTTTGGAAATTTATCATCTTGAACGGCTAATTTCTTTCTACGGAAATGCCTTGGTTTGGACTCAGACGTTCCGGTGGAGATTCTTTCAAACACTGAAACTCTCTTTAGGGTAGTCTTGGGATAGCAATATTCTAACAACACTGCCTTGATAATTTTGGCACATAGACAATGAGAGTGCGCTTCTCGGTTACTCCTTTCTGAGACTTGTTCGTACCCTATCCCGATAGTACAACTCATCGGTCTGATGATCGGAACAACCCATCGTGTGTTGTCATGACCCTTCAGGTATAACGTCATCGTCAGACGAGTACGCTTTCCTCTGGGAGTTCAACGCTTTGTTAGTGTCTTTAGGAGTCACATGTTTGAGGCTACATTTTCGTTAGCATAGGACCTCAACAGGCTTCTGGACTTCAACACACAATCCAATGCGGTCAGTTACAGGGGCATTCCCATCGTACGATCTCTTCCACTTCTTAGGAGGATGATTATGACCCCCAACATGATAAACTTCTTAGGATTCATTCAACGGCCCTAGGCATTCATGAAGGACCGAGACGATCCGTGATCTTCATCTTAAATCGGGACAAATCCACGCTATCGTTGGGCTCCAACAGAGGTGCGAGATCAATTAAAGTAGGGGCGGAACTCGATGGAATCAGAAAAACATGTGCATAATGTCTCCTATCATGGCCCTGGCGTGGGTCAGACCTTGGTGACCCACGGTTGGGTGGGTCAGACTTGAGTGACCCATGGCTAGGCGGGTTAGACTTGAGTGACCTACGGCTGGGTAGGTTAGATTTGACTGACCCGTGGCTGGGTGGGTCACCTGGGTGTGTCTCACATTTTTTGATCTTTTTGGCCTCCGTCTTAGACTTTGGCCTCCATACTTTGTGCAGTCTTGGTGGTTTCTTTTCCATTTCTTCCTTCTGTAATTTTTTAGCATCTTATACAAGAATTCTTGCATGCGCCAGCAATTTGCGGCATTTTTGAAGTCGTTCATGAAGAGTCGAGCAGGTCCTTTTGACGCGGACCTATTCATTCTTTGTTAGTTTGGAGGAGGTGGGGTTGTTCGCTCGCTGTTGTGGCGGCTGGCGCCTTCTGGATTTCAGATCTGCTTCGTAGCGAATCATGTCAACTGGCTCCAAAGTCTCAACAAATTAGTGCGCAAGTCGTTGGTGTTGCCTTTGGCATGCCCTCTTTGATAGAGTTGGTGCATCTTCAGCAATTGACTCCTTGATGGGGGAAGGGTCCAGATCTGTGGCTATAGCCTCGTTGGAGGCCGGAGAGGCATTGCGAGGCTCAACTGTAGCATTGGTGAGGAGATCTTCTTCTTGGATCTTCGAACCCGAAGTCCAACGAGCTTTCTTGAAGGAGGCCTTCCTGCATCTGCGAGGAGAGGCAGATCTGGAGGAGGACAAGTACTCCTTGTACTTCTGTTGGTCAAATTCATATTCAACATCTTCTTCAACAGGGATGAGAATCCGAGGTTACGACACATCAGCCTTCGCAAAAAGGCTGTCGGCTCCCACTGTGGTCGCCAGCGTGTTTGGGTGGAAAGTTAATTTTATTGATGAGTTCATTACAACTGCAAACGTTTACAATAAACTCAAGAAAATAGCCTTTTTATAAGACTTTTAATCAACAATTATAACTTTCTTTCAAACTACACACGATAGATATTTATCGCCTATTGCTTGTGTGGGATTGTTGTCGGTGCCGGGGTTTATCCGTGGACCGCCTACGGATCAGATCCGGTGAGCATAAGTTTGATAAACAATGCTCTTATTTCACGAAGGAAGTAATCACAGCAGTAGTAAACTTGACCAGGCGAGACTATGTCTCTTCTCAAGATTATGACCAAGCGTAAATCCGAAGGAATCGGGGGAAAACAAATCTCAGATCTCTCGAACTCTCTTTTTTATTGAGGAACTTCGCTAAAATCTGCTAACTCTCAGAAATTCAAGCTCCACCCTCCAATTTGATAGCACTTCATCCTCTTAATTTCTAGATCTATAGAATGGAGGCCTTAGGGTTCTATTTATAGGGTCTCGGATGCTGGTATTTGGATGAGAATGGGAGATTTAGCTTTATCTTTAGTTAATGACAGCCTATCCACGTGTAGAGATGGTACCAAATTAGTTAGGAGCCCCTGTAACAGATAAATCCTATGAAAACCACTTAAATAACCGTCAAAATCGTGTTTGGGGCTCGGAAATGCGTGGTAGACACTGGTGACCCGCGTGGGCGCAGTCACTCCTTGGTGACCTGTGTGAGCGCGGGTCACCCATTGGTGACCCGCGTTCACGTGGGTCACCTAGTGGCGACCCACGCCTCCACATGGGTTCCGAGTCTCTCTCTCTCTCTCTCTCTCTCTCTCTCTCTCTCTCTCTCTCTCTCT
>BQKN01001101.1:360598-394314 GCA_022839385.1 Asparagus kiusianus
TCTCTCTCTCTCTCTCTCTCTCTCTCTCTCTCTCTCTCTCTCTCTCTTTGCTTTTTAGTGTTTCTCGACTTTCCCTGGCTTGTATTTTCCACCATTCTACGTATTTAGTTATCTTGTTAACTTGTACATTTCGCTGAGGGACTGACGTACGTGAGTCGACTGGCTTGCACGAGCTGACCGACGAGGGCAACATCTAATTAGATAATCCTTATCTGCCTCAAATGGCGACGTCCGCTCTTCATTTCGAGCTGCGTACGGGAACTCATAGGCAATTTTAGACGCCTACACATTCTAGCCAGGATCATCCTATATGAGCTCTTGCGGCTATCCAAGTTTACCCGAGAAGCTCTATGGTAGGCACTAACCGACTCAGAGGATTTTGTCATGCATTTCTTGCCTAATTAGGAAGAGGACGTAGAGAAAGGGTGTCCACAAATCTACCAGACAGTAGATTCCATGCATTACCTTCACTCCTGAGGATATGCTCATCAATAGTACATCCCACAACCGACCCATGTACTTCACGGGATACGTCGGCTTCTCTCGAGTGGACAAGATCCAATTAGATCTATGGTCTAAACTGAACATTGTCCCCTTGATGCTCATCAAACACTTGGGGGTACCTCAAAAGTGGTTGTCCGCAATGACTACCACCATCTTTGGCTTTAATGCCATCGGAACTCAGCCGCTGGGGAAGATCCGGCTCAAGTGCCGGCTGGGTAACATGAAGACGGAAGTGACCTGCTACACCATCGATGCGGAGCCTTCTTAAAACATGCTATTGGGTCATCCATGGATCCATAGCAACCGGATAGTCTCATCCACATTGCATCAGTGCTTGAAGTATGTGGACGATCGTGATCAAGTAAAGATGGTGATTACTGATAAACATCCCTTCAAAGGGGTTGAAAACTACTTCACTAATTCTTTTCTCTACCAGGACTCTGAACTAGGCAACGAGCCACCGGTCGAGGAACCTGGCAATGGCAATGAGGCCGATAGTGAGTCTGAGTATAACGAGGGTCTTGTCTTGAATGACATTGAACCCATTGTAATTAGCTATGGAGGCATTGTTGTAACCAATGCTGCCGAGGTGGACGGGTTTATCCTGAATGAAGATCCCGACTTTTCTTACTTGTCGTCTAGTTCAGAGTCTAGTAATGACAAGTTTAGCAATTTGGTTGCAGAGTTTTATAATAAGTCTTCCTTGCACTTGCCCGTGTACTTGTAGTTCGTCATAGACAAACAAGTGACCGAGTCCTCACAAGTCGTCTTTGTCGTACCCACCCAAGGTAATTATTAGAAAGATATTATCTTTGCAATGATAGACTGGCCTATGCCCACAATGTGAGACGAGTCAGACGATGACGAGCCCGCTCCTTAATTCTCACATTACGATCAGATCGCAAAGCGTATGATGGAGAGCATGGGTTATCACTTCACCCGCAAAGAAGGCTTGAATTATAGCAAAGGGCAAAAGACACTAGTCTGACCTGCTTATGTTCCTAAAGGAAAGCCCGACAATTACTTCGGCAAAACTCAAAGAGGGCTGAGTTACACCTCCTCTTCATCAGAGTTATATTGTAATGACGATGAAGACTTCGAAGATGATCCTTCCGGAGAATCATCGTCAACATCCTCTATATGGGATTAATATGTTAGTGTGGGAGATCTGTTCAGGGACCTCACAATCAACATGGCTACGGGTGATCCCGCTAAAATCAAAGAGGATGACCAGATCTTGCTTTATGATGAAGCATGGGTTCGCCACGTTAGTGCCCAATGGAGTGGTCGGTTTGAACAACGTGAACCACCCACGGAGAACAAGATACTCCAATAAAATATGGGAGATGAGGCTAATCCCAAACCCATATTTATCAACAATAGTTTACCTTCCCAGGAGAAAGAAGACCTTATATCCCTCATCCGAGAATATATTGACGTCTTCGCCTTGAATTATGAGGACATGCCTGGTCTTGATCCCCAGATCATCATGCATCATCTCAACAACAACTCAGACGCCAAACCTATAAAACAATAATAAAGATGGTTTCATCCATAAATCATGGAGGTGATCAAAGCCGAAGTGAAGAAAATGATTGAGTCGGGCTTCATCAGAGAGGAACAACACCAAGATTGGGTGGCTAATATTATTCATGTCCTAAAGAAGAACGGAAAGATCCATCTGCATCAACTTTAGAGATCTTAATGATGCATGTCCAAAGGATGAGTTTCCTTTACCCATCATAGATGTCATCATCGACAATACTTGTGGGTTTGAAAGGTTGCCCTTCATGGATAGGTTTTCAGGGTATAATCAAATCAAGATGCACCTTGAAGATGAGAAGCACACTTTATTCAGAACTCCGGTAGGGGTGTACTATTACATAGTTATACCCTTCAGACTTAAGAACACCGGTGCAACCTATTAGCGCACCATGAGCATAATTTTATGGGATCATCTACGAAAGACAGTCGAATGCTGCATAGATGACTTGGTTGTGAAGAGTCGTAGCAAAGATGATCATCTTCAAGACCTGAGAATGATATTCGAGCTGATGCGATCTCATCAACTCAAGATGAGCCCCACAAAGTCATTTTTGGGGATGTCAAGCTGCAAATTTCTCAGATTCGTCATCACGACGAAGGAATTCACATAGACCCCGACAAGGTGAAAGTTATTCAAGAGCTTCAACCACCCAGGAATCTCAAGGAATTGACAGGACTATAAGGACGTCTGGCTTACATCCGAAGATTCATCTCAAATCTCTCGAGTAAGTGCTAATCCTTCTCCAAGCTGATGAAGAAAGGTGTTTCCTTCAAATGGGATGAGCATTGTCAACAAGCGTTCAATAAGATCAAGACTTACCTCTCGAATCCACCAGTCTTGGAGGGCCCCGGTTTTAGGGAAACCCTTTCGGATTTATATGCGGGCAATGGAACATTCTCTTGATGCGCTGTTAGCATAGAATAATGATTCTGGCCACAAGCAAGGCATCTATTACCTGAGTAGAACCTTGCAAGGAGCCGAACAACGATACCCTATGGTCGAAAAAGAGTGTTTGGCCTTGGTGTTCGCTATCCAAAAAATGCAACACTCCCTGGTTGGTCAAACTATACACGTAATCTCCTAGATGAATCCCATCTGAGTCTTCATGACACAACTCGGATCCTTAAATTGGCGCATTGAAAGATGATCACTCCTGCTATCTCAATACAATATATACTTCATGCCATGAAAGTCTGTCAAAGGACAAGCAATTTGCAATCTCATGGCTAGTCATACGCTCGAGTCGAAGACTAACCTATTCAAAGCTATGCCAGATGAAACCCACGAGGTTAATGTAACCTCACAAGAAGAAGGCGATTGTACTTTGACGGAGTATCTCACGTAGGCACAAACGGGTCCATCATCGCAGGGATAGGGGTAGTCTTGGTTTCTCAACAAAACTACGTGTTACCCTAAGCTTTCTCTTTTACTGAACCGTGTACCACTAATGTGGCTGAGTATAATCCCTTGCTCATCGGACTCGACTTCGCTAAGGCGTTAGGAGAGAATCATCTTGAAGCTTACGGTGACTCTCAGCTCATCGTTAGACAAATGATAGGGGAATACAAAGTCAGAAACGATGACTTAATCCCATGTCATGAAGAGGCTATCAAAGTAGCCAAATTATTTGAAAGCTTTCGTATTGAGCACGTGCTTCGTTCTAAAAACACACACGCAGATACCCTAGCGTCATTAGCAGCTAACCTAGCTCAACCGCTGGGAACCAATCAACGCGTCATCGTCGCAAGCCGATAACTCTTCCGATCGGAGCATGTTCTAGAAGTGAATGCAACTCATTAGGATATGGGTCAACTTGAGCCAAGATATTGTAGTTTCTCAATCATCGACTACGTCTTATACGTCACGCTACTCGAAGACGTAAAGGAGTGAGATTCTATTTGCAGATGCGCTCCGAGATTTTACTATGAATCGACAAGAAAGGCACTGTATCGTAAGTCCTACGACGACATGTTGCTTCGATGTCTCTCATTGACAGAAGTATAGGAAGTCCTATAGGAAGCCCATAATGGTACCTGCAGTGCTTACCAATCCGGGCCTAAGCTCTGGGATCGCTTGCGAAGAATGGGCTATTATTAGCCTAGAATTGTCCACAATGCTGTCGCTTATGCCAAGCGTTGCATGCGTGTCAAATCTATGCCAACTACATTTACAAACCACTCGAAGACCTGCATCCCACACTAACTTCATGGCCATTTGAGACATAGGGGATGGATGTCGTCGGACCGATATCTCTACCATCAGCCAAAGGTCATCGCTTCATCCTTGCGATAACCGACTACTTCTCTAAGTAGACCGAAGCTGTTCTCTTAAGAGAAGTCAAAGCCAGTGATGTGATCAAGTTCATCAAACATCATATTATCTACCGATACGGCGTTGCAAGATGTATCATTCATGATAACATATCATAATTTGTTAGTCATGCATTCACTCGGTTCTGTGACAAGTTCAGAATACAGAACCTGGTGTCCACCGCTTATAATCCATCAGCAAATGGACTAGTTGAGGCTTTTAACAAGACGATCATCAAGATCTTGACCAAGCTGACATCCAACAGCAAGCACGACTGGAATGAAAAGCTTGGTGAAAGCTTGTGGGCGTATCGTACTACGGTTCGTACATCGACCGGTACCACACCATATTTGCTAGTATACGATTGTGAAGTCGTACTACCGCTGGAGATTCTGATTCCATCCCTACGCGTCACACTCGTAATGGGGATGATGACAAAAGAAAGTCATCAATGACATCTCGCAAAATTGAAGGCGTCAGATGAGAAGCAGCTTGAAACTCAACAACACATTGAGTTCTATCAAGCCTGAATATCCAAGGTTTTCGATAAGAAAGTCAAGCACAGATATTTCAAGGAAGGAGAGTTGGTCCTTGCTTTTTGACGACCTATAATACTCAACTCCAAAAAGAAAGGAAAATTCCAACCCAAATGGGAAGGACCATTTGTGGTAGAGACAGTCTATTCGAATGGAGCTTATCGCCTCGTCAAACCGAATGGTGACAAGATTCTAATGTCTATCAATAGCAAATTCCTAAAGAAGTACTACCCATAGTCTTTCTTCAATTCTTATTATACTCTGACAAGTATATGAGTATAAACTACTTCTTCGTATCCTCTAACTGGTGCATGAGGCTAAACTACTCCTTTACTCCAACTGGTGCACGGGGCTAAACTACTCCTTCCCTCCCACTAGTGCATGAGGCTAAACTGCTTCTATCCTCTAACTAGTGCACGGGGTTAAACTGATCCCTAGGCTTCCACTTCGGTCAAACCTTCCTACAGTTGGACCAAAGCCAAAATCCCCTCTCAATTCATTCTACGAATGAGAGGTCCACCAAATTAAACGATCAAACCTTTAAACAGTTAGGATCGTCGCAAACTCCTACTGGATCAAACATACAGATAGTTAGGGTCGAAACCAAACTCCCTCGTCAATTCTCATCAACAGGATGGCAGGTCCTCAAAACTATCACGTTAATAATTACCTCTGATAGTTAACTTTATCATTCTCACAAATGACGTTATCCGATCAGTCGGCACACTCCTACATCTCTAAACGATTTGATCCATTTTGAGCGTTCTAAATATCCAATAGAACAATCGACGATAGTAGTCTACCATGCGATGTGCAACTATTCTAATCAGTCGTCACACTTATACGTCCTTGAACGATCTGATTACCCCAACATCATCATTCCCGCAAATGATATCGTCCATTGATAATGGCTTATCAAGCGATGTGCCCTATCGACTACCCATTCCCGAGTAACGACCTACCAAGTGATGAGTTATAATTCGGACACTTAAACAACCACTTATACAAGCGGTCACTCATTTTTTAGCAAAGCTGTTATATCTTACGACATGGCCTAACTTAATTATGACTTAATTGTTATAATTGACCCAACCTAACGCCTTGAACGACTAAGGGTAGAGAAGAGATTTTAGCATTAATTCTAAAAGAGACTTCTCGACAACTCGTCATACTGAGGGGATAGTATGACTAGCCCGATTCAAACAGTAATCGATAAAGGCAAATAAAATCCATTGATAGCTGAGGGTTTGCTAAAAATCCTAAATATTAGTCAACAAGAAGGAAAAATGCACGAGTTATTCAAAACACAATGATCAAATGACAAAGGCATAATTTCATTCATAACAGCAGATTTTGAGGCAATACATTCAAACAAAGTTATGACAATACATTCGAACAAAGGCATAACAATAACAAAAATGTCTCAAAATCAACCTTGTTGAGCTTAGTCCAGCAAGCTGAAGGATGCGAGCTTGGCCTTAACAGTAGCTAACTTCTTTGCCCGGTCTGCTCGAACCTGATCCTCCGCCTCCTTCTTAAGCTTAGGCTCAGAAAGTGCAGAAACAGCAGCCACTTCTTCTTGATGCAGCACATGGAGATCTTGCAGCTCTCTTGTGATAGCGCGATGAATGTTTATACTCTCATGTTGGAAGTCCTTTAAAGTCGACTCTCCCTGAGCAGACTTAACCCCCGAACGAGCAAGAATAGAGGCATAAGCATCCATCTTACTCTACAAGCGACGTTGCCGCTCATGCAAGTCCGTGATGATAACCTCCTTCTCCGATATATGTTTCTCTCAGGCTTCACACTCATGCATTATTCTGATTTGAGCTTCAGCCATGAGTCGCCATACCTCATTGCGTGATTCGAAAACCACACGATGCGCAATGGCCTCCAGGCGGATGAGCTTTTGTTCGCAATGCCTAGCCAGCTGAATGTCACATACGCACTGAATGTCCTCAGACTATCTGTTATGAAGGAATCAAAATCCATGAAGGTCCCCCCACCTAACACCAATAATGGAGATTTCTTGCTTCATAGCATTCTCCAACCGTTAGAGTATGCCTTGCACGAATCTGGAGTTTGGAGAAGCAGACTCCAGACCATAGGTGATCATAGCAATAGGTTGGTTCTGGGGGAGTGGCCCTTTGCCATCAATAGGCAATCTCCATCTATATCCCCCTATGCTGGTCGAGTCAGGAAAACCATATTTACACTTAGGCCATGAAGGGGATGGCGGAGCTGGTGTTAGAATGGGCTCTTTCTTCTCCTCATAATCAGAGATCGTGATGAGTTCGAGTTTGGTAGGCTCAGGTCTCGCTCGTCTCCTCTTGTGAGCATTCGCCACATATCGGTCACCTTCCTAAGCAGTGAGAGGTCTCTTTTCGAATGACCTCAGTATACAAGGCCTAACAATTAGGACCTTCTCTCAAGTTGCAAAATACAATGGAAAGAAGTTAGAAATTTTGACTCAGAAGATCAAAAAAAATTTTAAGTCCTAAAGACAGGCAGCCTGCGGAGTGCAGGCGAGCTCCATCATGCGAGCGAGCAAATAAAGCTCACCTGACGAAGGCAAAAGCTCACCAAACAACCAAGACAAAGGCCAAAGCTCGCCAGGAAAGCAAAGCTTGCTTGACAAGCAGAGTTCCCCTGGTGAGAGTAGAGCTTATCGGATAAGCGAGCTCGCCAGAATAATAGAGCCTTGCCTGATTGGACGAAGCTCACTAGAAGATGAACAAGAGTCTGTTCGCCTCCTTCATTTTCAAGTTTGCTACTTATAGACTTACCATGGTGTGTTCTGGCCATGCCAATGGCAGCATCGGTAGCAGTGGCAGTGACGGAAGAAGAAGCTTCCCCCTTCCCCTTTGAGGCATTTGACCTGGTCTTTAAGGCCTTTTCAAAGTGGAGAAAGTTGGAGAAAAGGGCTCTGGTTTTCTTTGAGAACTTAAGCGAAAGTTTTTCAAAAGCACAGTAACCTCCTAATGAGGGATATATATAGGTAAAATCTCGATGGTCGAGGTTCACCAGCTCAGTCGAAATGAGCGGCTCAGATCGCCTACAACGGTTTGATTCGGCAGTTCGAATCGAACAACCACAAGCATGTGGGACTTTCAGAGTTCCAAAATGAAAGGCCAAGATGAAACAGTTTGACCAAACTACCGTGATCTCTCGTCAAATCGATGGTTGAGATCAAGAACTCTACCAAATCAACGGATCGAATCAAGCATATGAAGACGAGGCATCGCCTTAGCTAGCAAGTGCAGGAAACCTCCTGTAAACACGTGGCTCGCCTACCACTGACTTGGGCCTTGCCTACAATGATCCAGCTCACCTACAAGCACGAAGCTCGCCTGATGACATTTAAAGCTTGCTCGCACATTTAGAGCTCACCTACAAATGCTTTGAGCTCGCCTGAAGACTCGAGCTCGCCTACACTTCATCGAGCTTGCCTGAAGAGATCAATTCAACCAAGGGGCTCAAATTCGTCCAAACTAATGAATAATGATCCTCTTCATTCAAAGTGTTTCAGACCACATGCAACCTAATTTAGATCTGAAAACTTTGAAGGGGGTCTTGTAGGCAATAAAAATTGTCTTTACATTAAGGATATCAAACCTCGCCTCTTTGCTTGACTTGCCAGCAGAAGTCAAGCTCGCCTGCATTCAAGAGGCTAAGCAAAAGCTCACCTATTTGCTTGACTTGCCAGCAAGCAAAGCTCGCCTACATTCAAGAGCCCAAGCTAAGATTGCCTATTTGTTTGTCTTGCTTGCATGACCCAAACCTCGCCTGTTTGTTTGGCTTGCTTGCAGGAGCCAAACCTCGCCTGTTTGTTTAGCTCGCCTGGAAGTGCCAAACCTCTCCAACCTTGCCTGTTTGCTTGACTCACTAGCACGAGTCAAGCTCACCTGATTATCGAGCTCGCCAGCATGAGCTCAACCTCGCCTGAACGCCTTGCTCACCTGCACGAGTCAAGCCCGCCTGCGGTGAGTTCGCACGCATGAACTTAGCTTTTTTATGAACGCCAGCTCACAGGCTTAAGGGGCTCGCTAGCTGATCCCGCATGTTCGCCAAGTTCACCTACAAGCTCACCTAAATGATCAAGCAGCTTTCAATCTCGCCTGCAAGCTTGTCAGCCTCGCCTGAATAGTGCAAGCGACTGTTTTCTTGTGGGAGTGGACTCACCCACTTCCCATGTCCTGGGTAATGAGGCATGACTCCCATTATCCCTATAGTGGTCACACCACAAAGCTATAAGGGGAGTATGCTACTCCTTACTCCTATTAGTGGTCACATCCCACAAATCAAGGGATGATCCATACTATCCCTTTCCTATTTATAGAACCCCTTTGCCAACATGAAAGGGGTTCAACTGACAATTTGGTTGAGAAACTTTACATTTTCAAGACTCTTCAAACAGAAGCTGGATCATTATGAGACTTTCTCTTAAGGTTATTGGCTTCTTCTTTTTAGAGACTAGCTAATTAGCTCCCTCGAGGCTCTTCAAATAGAGATCTTCATTAGCTTGCTTGGTAGAACCTTCCTAGATTTTTGTTTGGATTGTTGATGTAGATTCAATCAGAACTCTCGGATTTGAGACTCATTAGCTCTCTGCAAACTCTTGCATTGTAGCCCTCTCTAAGTTTTTGGCCTTGATACTCATCAAGCTCGGGTATAATCAAACTCAATCACACAAGAGCTTTTACTACGTACTAAACCTTAACCGCAATTTCGATCAGATCGTCCAAGGGAATCAAACTCGACACAAGCATTCGAGGAAGGTATCCTATCGCTACCGAAGAACCCACGTTAAACAATAAGAGTATTCTCTTTTCTTCTGTTGTAATTTTTATTCTTGATTTGTAATAAGTCAATCTTATCAATAAAAATCTCCCTCCCTTTTAGATGGAATCAATTTTACCCACCTTACAACCATCTTCTAGTTCTTCTCAGCCACTTGATATTGAACATCAAAGTAGTAAAAGAGGTAGAATTCAAAAGGACTTTGGAGAAGACTTCTTTACCTTTCTTGTTGAAGGTGATCCAAGCTCATTCAAAGAAGCAATGGATTCACCTGAATCTCTTTTCTAGAAAGAAGCTATTGATTATGAGATTAAATCTATCATGGAAAACCATACTTGAATACTCACCAACTTACCTCCAGGTTGTAAACCTGTTGGTTGTAAGTGGATAATCAAAAAGAAACTTAGAGCTGATGGTTTTATTGATAAATATAAAGCAAGATTAGTGGCTAAACACTATACTCAGCAAAAAGGCATTGATTACTTTGATATCTTTTCTCCTGTAGCCTGAATCTTAACTATTCGAGTATTATTAGCATTTGCTTCTATCCATAAGCTGATTATACATCAGATGGGTATCAAGACTACTTTTCTGAATGGTAATTTAGATGAAGAAATCTATACGAACCAACCTGAAGGCTTCATTGCCAAAGGTCAAGAAAACAAAGTCTGCAAACTTGTTAAATCTCTGTATGGTCTAAAACAAGCTCCTAAACAATGGTACTAGAAATTTAATAGAGTCATTACACAATATGGTTTCACTATGAATGAACATGATAAGTGTGTTTACACTAAAGTGATGAACAATGATTATGTCATCCTTTGTCTCTATGTTGATGATATCCTTATCTTCGGAACAACTCTTGAATTAATTTTGAAGGTTAAGGATTATCTCTCCAAGAACATTAACATGAAAGACTTAGGTCTTGCTGATATGATACTTAGAATAAAAATCACTAGAGACACTAGAGAAATATCTTTGAGTCTTTCTCATAGTATTGAGAAAATGCTGATCAAATTCAATTTTCATAGCTCTGAACCTATTTCCACACCTTATGATTCTTCTATATCTTTGAAGAATAATGAAGGTGAACTTGTCTCTCAGCTGAAGTATTCTCAGCTGATTGGATCTCTCCTATACATATCCAACCAAACCAGACCCGATATAGCTTATGCTATATGGAGACTGAGCCGGTATACCAATAACCCTAGCAAAGATCACTGGATTACCTTAGAGAGAATATTCAAATACTTGAAAGGCACAGTTGACTATTGCTTGACTTACACTAGGTACTCTGATGCTATAAAAGGGTATAGTAATGCTAACTGGGTCACAGATTCTAACAGTATAAAGTCTACATCTGGATATGTTTTTCTTTTTGGTGGTACTGTTGTATCCTAGAAATCTTGTAAGTAAATAGTAATTGTCAGGAGCACCATGAAATCTGAATAAATTGCTCTTGATACCACTTGCACAGAAACAGAATGGTTAAAAGATCTACTCTCTGAACTTCCTTTGGTCCCTAAACCCTCTCCTCCAATTTCCATTCATTCTGATTCTAGATCCACCATAGAGCTTTTAAAGCAAGTGCATGTAAATAAAAAAGTTAGCAGACATATTCAAATAGGATATAAATCTGTACAACGCCTGTTAGACAAAGTTGTGATCTTAGACTTTGTAAAGTCTAAGAAGAATCTTGCTAACCCTTTGACTAAGGGCTTATCCAGGAGTGTAGTTCTGTGGATTCATCAAGGGAGATGGGGTTAAGCCCATAACTGAGGTCACTAACAGTGGTAACCCAACCTTTATTTGGAGACGCAGTCCAATTGTAGGTTCAATATGGTAGTAACAATCTGGACTAGTGATGCTCGTGTGGAGTATAGACCTAGATATATTCATATATCATTATGTAGCATCTGCTACTATCCATTCTCTATGGTAACGATACTCTTATGATATAGCTGGTTAGGCTGAGTTTTACTCTTAATAAGTCCAACACGTGTATTGTGGAGGGTATGATATCCAGGTGTAGTAACCTTGGAGGACTTACCTAAAAGTACCTTGGAGGGAGGTGAATAGGGTAAATGCTAATCTAATCAGATATAATGTCAATTTAAAACTTATTAACAATTTATTCTTACAAGTATGATATAGAACTAATTATGAGCAATAATAAGCAATATAAACAAATGGCGATATAAGCATAAACTAAAATGCAAATGTGATAGTGTGCAAATAATCAACACAAACACACAAAGATGATCACAGAGTTTGGTCCTTCTGACTACGTCTCCGCTCTCCACTCCTGGAGAAAATACACTATCACAACGGGTTTTCAACGTTCACCCAAAATGTTTACAACTCCACACAATCGGTTTTCTAGCTCACTAAAAACTTTCTCAACTCACACAATTACAATCACACTCTACACCCTCTAAGTGTTGGCCTAGCACGTGTCACCTTCCTCAAGTGCTCAGATTTACAACCTCTCCCTAGGCTTTACTACTGACGCTAGTCCTCTTAGAATTGATCCCGTCTCTCACCATACACTCCTCTCGGCGTATAAGTGTATTACAAAGTGATTCTCACAATGCAGGCTTAATAACAGGTTTGTTCTCTACAATAGATGAGAACACAATATAAGCTCACTCTCAATGTCACAACCTCACAACCCAAATATACAATATGTGTAAAATACTAAAGCTCAATGGTTGTGTGTGTAAACAATGAGAAATATGAAATGCAAACTCAATATGAAATCTAGCTTAATGAAATTTATAATCAAACAAATATATAAATAAAGCTAGAGATGAGTTAGCATAAACTTCTCTGAAAATCAAGAGTGAAAGAGAATGAATTTGAAGCCCAAAAATGAAGAAGATTGATCTCCTCCTCTTGTGAAACTTTCTTCATATAAACCCTCTTGAAAACAAGCTTAATACCAAACTTAAACACTTGTATACTTGTTTTAAAACTTTCTTAAATATCCATGAGAAACAATGAAAGTTAAGGGCTTTTTATAGCCTCTTAAATCAGCCAGAAAACTCTAAAAACCCACAAAAAATAAAACTAGCCGTTACTAACCATTATAGGCTAAAAAAACTGTATAAGTCGACTTACAAATCGACTCAGTAGATTGTTCTAGGTTTTGGCAGCTCCTGAAATTTTTACATAGCTGGCTTTATAAAATCAATTACAAATATCAAATAAACTCCAACAATCGTGAAATTTTGAGAAACTTTTCTACACATGTAGATAAACATGTTAGAGAAAGAATTTCTAAAATATCACTTCACATTTATTAGAAATAATTGTTTGAACACATATATTCAAGATTCTAAAAACTACTAAAACACCCAATTTTGTAAAATTAATTTGACACAGAAAATCAACTCTGAAAATGATAATAATTTGGGAAATAATTATGAACATGTAATAGAACATGTTCTAAAAAGAATTTCTCAAATTTCATTTCCTATTTGGCAATTATAATTTATTTATAAACCATTCAAAAAAGCAAAAACGTTTAATACTTGATTTTGACAAAAACAATTTCAAACAAGTTTGCAAATCCTTTTGAATGGATTAATAGACTAAGTAAAAGATATAAACTAGTGTTGTTTAGTCCATAAACAAATAACACAATATTTTCCTAAAAATGATGTTTTGCATAATATATGTATTTTAAAAAAATGATAAATATGAAACGTATGAGTATGTATATGAATATATCTATTGTTTCATATTTGTATAGCAAGATCAAAAACAAAACAATAAATATGAAATATGAAAGTATATAAACAAGTATATTTATTTCATATTTATATAAACTTAAAAACCAAAAATGTGTATGTGTGTATATGATTGAGTTTGAAGTATTTACACACAAAGTATAAACCCTAAACTATAAAAACTATACTCAAGCAATCTTTATATTCAATGTAGCTCACTTGGTTATGGATGAAGCTTGATCTTGAATTAGACTTGAATGTGCAATGGCTTCGCTCTACTATTTCCGCCAATCTTTATTTTATATGATCATTATGGCGCAATCCGTCCAACCTCCAACTAGGATCTTTGTGTAGGATACCTAACATGCACATGTAAACACTCGACAACCATGTTAGGAATTGTTTCTTAAATCATTAAAAAAAGATTAGAGAAATAGGCTCATAAACATGAGACATAATAATATTCCTATTTTTATGATGATAAATAATCTACACAAAGAATATATAAATATGCATGATATCAAATGAATATATAATTTGTAATGCTCATGCATAAAAACCAAAGTAATATATGCTCACAATATACATGTTTTTCTCCCTTTGTCAACATCAAAATGTGGACAAACAATATGATTAAGAAAAGAGCGTAAGCTCCCCCTAACAAAAAGCACAAGTGAGTATAAAAAATAGGAAAAGGTCATCCTATCAAAAAGTCATATACAATATATGCAATAATGATCAAGACAAACATATGTGAGCAAGCATAGATGTAAAGTATGCTAAACACAACTCACGTACAAAGATAGACCAAGTGAACACATATACATGTGTCATGAAGAGAGAGTGTCACAAAAGTCTAAAACATAAATATATATATCAATAAGATATATTTCAAAAATAATTCCAAAAATAAAATCAAAAAGATATATAAATCATCCAACATAAATCATGATTAATTGAGAGCATGTATATATGTATCGTTATGAAACATAGTGTCTCAATACACAAACATAAAAAGATTCATAAAAAATCTCATGAAAACCAAAAATTTTGTCCATGAAGTTCACGAATACATGAAAGCTAATATCAATGATACCAAAATGAAAATCCAAATGAAGGTTCATGCAAAAACTTGAAATATCGTTTTAATAAAGAAATGATCAAGTAAATATTTAAGAAAAATTCTCAAATCACTTCTTATAACACAATCTCTTGGTAAAAATATTAGGTAAAGATGTCTACTAATAAAGATATTGTGTATCAATGTAAAGAATGGGAACCATCTTTCCTATATGCACAAACATGCCAAAGATAATGTCGAACTATTATGTGTTTTATCCACAAGAATCAAGAAGATATATTCTTAGGATAAAACAAACCATAATAAACTTGTATTATATTCGATCGACAAACAAAAAACTTGTTTCAACCCATATGAATATACGGTAAATATAATATAAAATAAAAGATCAATAAATCCGGGAGGGGTTGTTTAAACATAAATCCTCTCTTAAATGAAAACAAAACAAGGTATATATCTAGAAATTATGATTAATCAATAAAGAAATCTTCTTTGTAAAATTTAATCAATCCACATAAAGAATACATTATAAAGCACAAGAATGATGATCCATAAGCTCAAACACATAAATATCATCATAAAAGTATTTTTTTTAATGAATCCATAAACACAAACATATTGTTTATACCAAAAACTACATAGTTCAAACCAAGAATACAAAATATATAAGAATCATGAACTATGGATTTGAAAAACCAAATAAAATCATTTTTAATTTATTAACAATGTAAAACAAATACTTTCTTTTAAATATTTTTAAAATCGTTTGCAATTTGTTTATAAAATCTCAAATAAAAATCATCTTTAAGAACATGAAAAACTAAAAATTAAAAAAATTGTTATTAAAGATCAAATAAGTTTTGGTACCCAATTACTCTTGGTACCGAAGAGTTTAGGAACATGATCCCTACATTAAAGCTCAAAGCCCTAGCGTTATGATCCCTTTTGGGCGTATTTTGTGCACTAACACGATCAAAATATTATTCATTCAAATGACCCTTTCGATTGCAATTCATGTAATGAAGAAAAGGTTTGTTTTGACCTAGTGGGCGTGCACGAGAATCACTTGCAAAAAAATATTATCTTTTAAATTTATTTTGCAAATGAGAAACACCATCAAACAAATATGGTCTATTTTAAAATTTTAGCAAGTTTGAACATTCTCTCAAATAGAAACAAAACTTTGCCAAATGGCCAAATCTATCACAAAAATCACATTCAAACACATGTGGCCTTTTAGAAGCATTTGGCAGGAGTGAATCCTTTTTCAAATCAAAGCAATACTTGGCTGAATGACCAAAATGATCACAATGATCACGTTTAAACACACTAGCATGCTTATGATGAACTTTATAAATATGTGCATGTGTGTGTGATGAAGAAGCCTCATGAGATGTGCAAGAAGTATTAGTCTTAGAGGATTTGTATGCGTCATAGCAAAATTTAGCAATATGGTCTTTTTGGCAATAAATAGAACACTTATAAATTTTGCTATACATATGTGCATAGTGGGTGCTTGGTTTTGAAGAGTTAGCACGAGATTTTGCACATAGGTCCATAAGTTTCTTGTTATCTACAATGCATGTTTTCAATGTTGAATCTAAGGATGAAATGTGGTTCTTAACATGATTCAACTCATTAGCTTGTACAAATGCATTGTTATTAGAAGTGGAATATATATCATTATTTTTTAAAGAATTAAACTCATTTCTAATGTTCTCTACTTCTAATATGGCATTGTTTTTTCTCATGAGATAAACTAGCAATTTCAATATTTAATTTTTCATTGTTCTCTGTAAGATTAATATTTTCATTAGCATTGACATCAAACTTAGATGCTAGAGTCTCATGATCGGATTTTAAATAAACATGCTTGTTTTCAAAATAATAAAATTATTATGCAATTTAGTGTATGCATGTATTAATCTATCATATGCACATGTAAGTTCATCAATAGATAGATCACATTCAGATTTCGAATCGCATACCACACTAGGGCTATCGCCTAGTGGCCGTGTGCATGATGATGATGCTCCGACATAACTTGAAGAGCAAGCCGACAAAGCTTATCAGATCGCCTCCAAGTTCCCTTGATGTGCTTCTATGAATTTTCACAATTTATAAGCATTATCAAATGAATCAAGCTTTTAAGAAAAAAATGAATCAAAAGCGTTACGCAAAAATTCTAACAAGAGCTTATTTATTATAAATATATTATGATCATTTTTACTCCACTTGGATTTCTCTGAAGTGGGTACAATATAAGCATCATCTATAATTTCTCATAAATCTAAATATCCAGATCAAACAAAAAGTTTAAATCTAACACACCATTGAGCATAGATAAAATTATCTAAACGAGGAGCAACATTAATGGCATAACCTAAGTTAGGTACACCGTGCATATCCATAATATATAATGCAAGAAAAAAAGAAATATCAAAATAAGATTAGCAATAATATGAAAGCTTGGATCTTTAACTCAAGGCGGTAAGCCATAAATCAAAGAGCACTAAGCTCTGATACCAAATGAAAATACCTTAGAGGGGGGGGTGAATAGGGTAAATGCTATCTAATCTGATTTAATACCAATTTAAAACTTATTAACAATTTATTCTTGCAAGTATGATATACAACTAATTATGAGCAAGAATAAGCAATATAAACAAAGGGCGATATAAACATAAACTAAAATGTAAATGTGATAGTGTGCAAATAATCAACACAAATACACAAAGATGATCACGGAGTTCGGTCCGTCCGACCTACGTCTTCGTTCTCCACTCCCAGGGAGAATCCACTATCACAACAGGTTTTCAACGTTCACCCAAAACATTTACAACTCCACACAATCAGTTTTCTAGCTCACCGAAAATTTTTACAACTCACACAATTATAATCACACTCTACACCCTATGAGTATTGGCCTAGTCCGTGTCGCCTTCCTCAAGTGCTCGGATTTACAACCTCTCCCTAGGCTTTACTACCGGCGCCACTCCTCTTATAATCGACTCCGTCTCTCACCACACACTCCTCTCGGTATACAAGTATATTACAAAGTAATTCTCATAATGAAGGCTCAATAACAAGTTTGTTCTCTACAATAGATGAGAACACAATATAAGCTCACTCTCAATGTCACAACCCTACAACCCAAATATACAATATGTGTAAAATACTAAAGCTCAATGGTTGTATGTGTAAACAATGAGAAATATAAAATGCAAACTAAATATGAAATCTAGATTAATAGAATTTGTAATCAAACAAATATATAAATAAAGCTAGAGATGAGTTTAACATAAACTTCTCTAAAAATCAAGAGTGGAAGAGAATGAATTTGAAGCCCAAAAACAAATGAAGATTGATCTCCTCCGCTTGTGAAACTTTCTTCATATAAACCCTCTTAAAAACAAACTTAAAACCAAACTTAAACACTTGTAAACTTATTTTGAAGTTTCTTAAACATCCATGAGAAACAATGAAAGTTAAGGGCTTTTTATAGCCTCTTAAATCAAACAAACCAACCCCCCCCCCAAATCCACAAAAATAAAAACTAGCCGCTGCTAGCCGTTATAGGCTAAAACAATTGCATAAGTCAACTTATAAGTCGACTCGGCAGATAGTTCTAGGTTTTGGCAGTTCCTAAAATTTTTGCATAGCTAACTTTATAAAATCAATTGCAAATATAAAATAAACTCTAAAAATAAAGAAATTTTGAGGAATTTTTTAACATATGTAGATAAACATGTTAGAGAAAGATTTTCTAAAATATCACTTCATATTTATGAGAAATAATTATTTGAACACATATATTCTAGATTCTAAAAATTACTGAAACACCCGATTTTGTCAAATTAATTTGACATAGTAAATTAACTCCAAAAATAATAAACTTTGGGAAATGGTTATAAACTTGTAATAGAACATGTTATAAAAAGAATTTCTCAAATTTCATTTTCCATTTTTGAATTATAATTTATTTTGTAAACCGTTCAAAAAAGCAAAAATGTTAAATACTTGATTTTGATAAAAATAATTTCAAACAAGTTTTCAAATCCTTTTGGATGGATTAATAGACTAAGTAAAAGATATAAACTAGTGTTATTTAGTCCATAAACCAATAACATAATATTTTCCCAAAAATAATGTTTTGCATAATATATGCATTTTACAAAAAACAAAATAATAAATATGAAACATATGAGTATGTATATGAATATATCTATTGTTTCATATTTGTATAGATAGACCAAAAACAAAATAATAAATATAAATTATGTAAGTATATAAACAAGTATATTTATTTCATATTTATATAAAATTAAAAACCAAAAATGTGTATGCGTGTATATGATTGAGATTGAAGTATCTACACATAAAGTATAAACCCTAAGCTATAAAAACTATACCTAAGCAATCTTGATATTTAATGTAGCTCAACTTTATTGCAGATGAAGTTTGATCTTGAATTAGACTTTAATGTGCAATGGCTTCACTCCACTATTTTCACCAACCTCCATTTGATATGATCGTTTTGGCGCAATCCATCCAACCTCCAACCAGGATCTTTGTGTAGGATACCTAACATGCACATGTAAACACTCGACAACCATGTTAAGAATTGTTTGTTAAATTATCAAAACAAGATTAGAGAAATAGGCTCATAAACATGATACCTAACATTACCTACATGATAGGAACCGTGATGGACGTGGTTAGTGGGGCTGGGCTAACTCATAGAAACTCTCATGAGTCGGTTTATTGTGAGCATGGCCGTTAACACTCAATCCGCTCTGCTCAATAGATGAAGACATATTGTGTGTGTTTTCATCAATACCTAGTTCAAGGGGCCTAATTCAAGGCCTAGTCCATTATGTTCCTCAGATGGCGATGAACTCATTAAGGAAAGGTTCAAAACTGAAAGCTTCCTTTTCTGAATTTACGATACGAAAGGTTGATCAACCTATTTTTGTTTTGTGAATTATTTATTTATTTATTGTTTTGAGTTTTTAGTCAATATTACCTTTTGGGGGGACTGTTCGCTATTTTGTTCATGAAAAGGCAATTTTGCCTTTGTGAATAGTCCTTCATTAGAAAATGAGATGAATAGTAAGGGTTTATATTGCTTCACCTTTTATTGGGCTTTGAGTAGTGTTTTAGGTTTTGCATTGTTTGGGCTTTGTAAAACACTCATGCGCGCGCGCACGTACACCATGCCATGCCTCACCGCGACACGTGTACGCCACACCACGCCGCACGCAGACGCAATCCTTTTACTTCTCCGGAATTTATTTTGCACGTTTTACACTTTTTACTTTTGGCTCGGTCACGTAACGGCTGCGGAGATCGTGCGGGGGTTACGCGGAATATGAGTAACGTGTGCAGATTATGAGCAATGACTACTGCTTGCGACTCTTATAAATAGAGGCTTCCCAATTCGGAAAAATATAGAAAAAACAATCTCTTCTCTCTTCTTCTCAAACGAGAGCTTGTCCCTCCTTTTCTCTCAAAATTGTTGGCTACTATTAATTTTCTTTTGGGCAATGTTCTTTATCTGAGGAAAAGCTCTGCCACTCTCGTCCGAGTACAGAGGTCGGTCGAATTCCCGGGGTTTTTACTGCTAGGGGAGAGAGGACCATGTGCGCTAGGGCAATAAGCGGATCTTCAATCTTCTAGGGTAGTATTTACACGACTGCTCCCGATCAGGCCAGAATTTCTAATTCTTTTATTTCATAATTTTATGCTAATAATTTTCAATTTCGACAGCATTGAATGCATGTGATCAATCACATTGCAACAATGAGTCATCCGTTGCCCCAGCTTGTCAGGTAGAAAATGGATGTTACCATCATCCGTGGTGCTGCTCTCACCTTGTCTTGTATATAGCATAGAGCGTGAGAGGACTATGATATTTGAATGGCTACATATGGGTGAAAATTGTAGTCTCCTAGTGAGGCATTAAAAACACCATGAAGGAGCTTTTTGAGATAGTGATTATCTAGTAGTTAGAAGTGTGAATTCAAATCTTTTGGGAAAATGCAAATTTTGTAGGAGAAGAGCCAAGCAGTACTGTAATATGATAGCAGTTACCATTAACATGGCGGGGAGAATGAATGAGCCCTTGCACAATAATCGTGGACACAAAGACTACCAACACCCAAGGACGGACTTAGGGAAGATGTTGAGTTAACACCGACCTATAGCAAGAACGAAATGTTCCTAGAAAGGAGAAACATAGACAACACAGCATGTAGGGCCGTGGAGGCTTATCAAGATGTAGAGACATCTTAAGATGCTCTCATGATACGACATCACTGGCATATAATCCCCAAGAATAAAATAATGTGTAACGCCTATGAAATGCTATTATATCATACAAATAACTTAGTGTTAGTCCTCAATGAAAAGCCGACACATGTCCTACCTTATGTAACTAATCAGTCATATTTTGGGAAGGGTGATTCAAGTGGCTTTAGCACTCGACCCATCCTAAATCGTGGTAGAGTTGAAAAGCGTCCTAACTCGACTCACTATTCAAGTCGATCCCACTCCTCTTCACTCCACAAGGCCAAGTCCATAACCTTGGAGGCCGACTAAAAAGATGGTACTTATCAGCCCACTCATAAGATCAATAATAGAGGTGTTACTTGTTGACCCTCTCAAAGTGACAAGTTGAAAGGCGGTGTATGATCCGGTGCCCCGCTGACAGTCAATCGCTATCACCTTAAATGCATTATCAAAGTCATCATTTCTCCAACCCTAAAAGTCTTTATGACTCATCAGACCTCATCAGCACCATACACACTCAGTCACCCTCATATTAAATGCCTGGGTGACACATCCCCCTCTGCAACCAACACCTATAAAGTAGATGCTGACTGAGCCACCTGTTTGGACTCGACGGAAGTTACCTCACTACCCCTCGGATTTGTTATAAAAGGAAACTATTGTATATTACTAAGGGTCAGCAATCTCTTTCTAAAAAATACACTATCTCCATATTTCTATCCACTCAAGCTCTCTACTGATTGATCGTCGGAGGAATCATCATAGATTCCAAGTTCAACCTCTTAGTTGTTGTTCATCTATAGGATCCAATTTGCTGCTCAAAGCCTAACTGTTTAAAGAAGATTGAGGACCAAAATACCCTGTCAATACCCTGTATAATCCACATATAATTCGCTACTAGATTACTGACATAATAAATTTGGTGCCCACTGTGGGGCCTTTCTTTCTTCTTTGCACAAGATGGATGGTACTTATCACCCAGGCTAATCTTCTAACCCATCTGCTGATAATGATGCATGGGCTATATCTCTCAAGCCTAATTAGAGGAGTCTACTCGAAGATTTCTCAATCTCTCCAGCAGTAGTTCTCTTCCTTCACGAATTAGCCCTTCAACCGGATTCCTCTTCAGCAACCCTCTCCCTCATTTGCTCCTCCTCCTCACCCTCCTGTGGGTCAGGTCGATCAGCAACCGCCTGAAGATTATGCTAAGTAGACCTCTCCTCCACCTTGCTAATAGGACTACTTTGCTGTTCCGACTCAACAGACTCAGCCGTATGTTGAGACAATAGGGAAGATCCCCAGCTATGATCATAGTGGCCATGAGCGGACCACATGGATGCCTTCACGTAGCCCTAGATACCCTTATGCTGGTCTAGGTCCTTCTACCACCAACCTAGCATCTAGTTACGACCAGATGTTCAATAATGTCATCGAGACCATCAAAAGGAACACACTACTCACCAATTGGATAATGAATGCTCCCTATGCTAAATTCATAATGCCTCATATTGAGAAGTACAAGGGCAAAGGAGATCCAGTGGATAAAGCATAAAACTTCTATGATTTGATGAACATGCAATAAGTTACTGAACCAATCATCTGCAGAGCTTTCCCTATCACTCTAATGGGAAGTTCAAAGGTGTGGTGGAACTCTCTAGATAAGAAGTTCATCCATAGTTTTAAGCAGCTTAGTCAAAAGCTCATACACCACTTTTTGGTTGACTCCAAATAGAAGAACCCTCCCATGTCTTGCTACATATGAGACAAGAAATTGGGGAAAACCTTAGAGCCTACTTCAAAATATCTCAATCCATGAGGCTGGAAGTTAAAGACCCTAGCAACATGGTCGCCATGGTCGCAATCTCTAGCAGGACTTTAAAACAACAAGCTAGCTGACTCGCTCATCATAGACTAAGTCACCAACTAAGAGCAGCTGATGGCCAAGGTACAAGGGCGCTTGGATGTATAAGATGCCTAAGCTCATAAGAAAGCGGCCTAAGAAACGGAAGCAGCAGTAGCAACAATGATGAAAACAGTCACTATGGGAGCTAAGTACTCTCCTAAGGAGAAGACGGAGAAGAATCCCCCCAGAACTGACTTCAGGGCAAGTAGGGCCGACAAAAGAGACCAGCAGAGAGAAGCAGACAAGAAGCTAGCTCTAGTTGCCCTCAACACCTCTCTCACACAAGCTATCTACAAGGTCTAAAAAGAAGGATGTCTAAATTTCACTCCTCCCTGCATGAAGTCAAACCCTCGATTTCGAGACACCATATAGGATTGTCGGTACCATCCAGATCATGACCATCATACTAATGATTGTCAAGTCCTCTATAGAGATATTGAAAACTTAATATAAAAGGGATACTTGAAGAGACCTATCTCTTAGCAAAGTAGGAGATCTCGATCCAGATCACCTTATCCCCAACATCAGCATGACAAGAAACCTACAGAGATTGGCAATTAGGGCATCATCAACACTATTAGAAGTGTCCCAGCAGCGAGAGGAATGTCTAATAATACTTGAAGGAAGTATTCTAGAGGAGCATTGGACATCAACTTATGTGAGCAAAACCTAAGGACAGATTAGCCCATCTCCTTCAGCAATGCTGATATGAAAGGCATCGAGATGCCTTATGATGACCCTCTCATTATCTCAATTGAGATCAATGGTTTTTGGGACAAGAGGATTTTAGTCGATATAAGGAGCTCCACTGATATCATATTCATCGACACCTTCAACAAGATGGGAATTGATAAAACCAAGCTGCAGCCTCGCCGAGGTCCCCTCATTAGATTCACAGAAGATTCACTCCTACCAGAAGGGATGATCACTCTCCCCCTATTTGTCGGTTTGTACCCTTGCCAAGCTACTATTCATATGTAGTTCTTAGTGATGAGCATCAAGTCCACCTACAACGTTATTCTTAGGAGAACTTCTCTTAATAACCTACAGGTAGTCCCATTCACTTACCATCAGATGATGAAATTCTCATCCTCAAGAGCAATCAGTGAGAGGCTAGATCCTACTATATGCTCCTGATGAAAGGAAAAAGAGTGTTGGATACCCCTACCGATTGAGAAGACGCACCACCAGAGGAGAGAGAGCTGAAGCGGGAGCAGACTAATCCCATGGAAGAATTGCAAGAAGCACCGATCAACCTTGATGGGTAAATGAAGGTCATGATCGGGTCAAGCCTAGTTGAGTCGCAATGAGGAGCTGTGATCACATCCTTACATGAAAAGGTAGATGTATTTGCATATGGACCCAAATGTATGCTGGGAATTCCCCCCAAAGTAGAGAGCCATGAGCTCTCTATTGATTGACATAGCAAGCCCGTTCGACAAAAGAAGAGACATCTCGGCCCTGAGAGGTGAAAGTCAGCGACAGATGAAGTCGACTAACTACAGAAACTAGCTTCAACAGAGAGGTGCAGTATCAAAAATGGCTATCTAATATGGTGTTGGTCGAGAACTTCCTTGGCAAGTGGAGGATGTTTGTGATCTTCACAAGACTAAATAATGCTAGCTTAAAAGATAGCTACCCCTTCCAAGGATTGATCAATTAGTAGACGAGAGCGTAGGCCATGAGTTGTTCACTTTTATGGACGTATTCTCTGAATAAAACAAGGTCTTAATGGCGGAGCATGATCAAGAGAAGACCTCATTCGTTACAATCTGGCAAATGCCTAGGTTTCATGATTACCCAACAAGGTATTAAGATCAACCCCGAGAAGATAACCACCATAGAGCAGATATCTAAGCCTCACGCTTTGAAGGACATTCAAAAGCTAAATAGTTAGAAAATGTCGTTGGGTCACTTCCTTTCAAAACCTACTAAGAGAACCCCTCTCATTATAAAAAGCTTTGAGAGGAAGCAAGGAGCTAAAGAAAGGCATCAGTTGGACTGTAGAATCTAGTGAGTCCTTTAATGACCTCAAGAGATATTTGAGAACCAAGCCTTTGTTGAGCTAACCTATAGAAGGAGAGACCTTGTATCTTTACTTGGCCATCTCCCATGAAGCAACTAGCTCCATCCTAGTCCAAGAGGAGGGTAATACCCAGAAGCCAATATACTACATCAGCCAAATTTTGAAGTCAACTAAACTTAACTATACTCTCATCAAGAAAGCCTCCATCACTCTCATAATTATGGCTAGGAGGCTTCACCCCTACTTTCAAGCATATACTATAGTGGTGTAGACAAATCTGCCATTGAAAAAAAGCACCTGGCAATGCTACTACTTCGGGGAGGATGATCAACTAGTCGGTCGAGCTTAGTGAATATGATGTGCAATTTGAGCCCAGGATGACCATAAAAGCCTAAGCTTGGCTAACTTTTTAATAAAGTCGTCCACAATTAACAACGACTTGTCTCCGCTCATACCAGCTCCCCCACCTGAGTCTTTGACTCCCAAGATGACCATGATGCCTCCTTCTCGGAAGTACCGCACTCCCAAGCATGATTTGTCTGATTTCTCTTGTGGTGGCTATTAAAGTGGATGGATCCTTGGGAGAAGGAGGCAGTGGAACATCCTAATGGTTCTATGTACGAGCACTCCATCATTTTTAAATTTTTATCCTCAAACAATGAGGCCAACTATGAAGCACTCTTGGTAGGACTCCAAACTACCTTAATAGTCAAGGCCGAGCTCATCTACATCCTACTATCATAGCCTACTCTCAACTTGACATCTACCAAGTAAAGGGAGACTATGCAGCCAAATACTCGAGGATGATCTTATACTTAAGGACTATGAGAGAGTTGTTGAGCAACTTCAAAGATTTTAGGATCGCCCAAGTCCCCCACGCTCTCAACGCTCGGGAGGATGCTTTATGCAAGCTCAGGTTGTCTAGTGTAGGGAATAGTCAAGGACATGTGTACACAGATATCCTCAAGAATCCTAGCATCATGGAAGCTTCAAGAGATTAAATCATGCAGGCCGAGACCTCTACGAAACCCTATTGGATAGATCCACTCATCCAGTACCTAACAGTGGAACCTCACTAGAGAATGCTACTAAAGCAAGGAGTCTACAAAGAAATGCTTGAAGATATCTCATGATTAATAAATAGCTTTATCGAATATCATACTCTGTTAGTAGTGTAGGGCCCTATCTCCGATGTCTCAGGCCAATAGAAGCCAATTATGTTTTGAGAGAAATCCATGAAGGAACTTGCAGGAACCATCCAAGAGTCAGAGCTCTCACCTAGAAGGTGATCCGCTAAGGCTACTACTGGCCTATCATCCTAACTAAGTCGGAAAAAAATGACTCATCTCTAGATGCAAGAACTGCCAGATCTTCTCAAATGTGCCATGAGCTTTAGCTATTGAATTCACCCTCATCATTAGCCCTATCCCCTTTGCTCAATGTGGAGTGGACTAGTTGGGGCCTCTCCCAATAGCTTCAGGGCAGCAAAAGTTCCTAATTGTTGCCATTGATTATTTCACAAAATGAATATAAGATGAACCATTAGCCAAAATTAGCGAGAGCAACACCACCAATCTTGTATAGAAATCAAGCATCTGTAGATTTGGAGTTCTTGTCTCATTTGTCACTAACAATGGTATCTAATTCAATAGTAGAGGATTCCGAAGTTTTCATGAAGAGTCGAATATACTGCTCAAATTGACTTCAGTGGCACACCCAAAATGTAATGGACTTGTAGAAGTCACCAAGAAATGTATACTACAAACTTTGAAGAAGAAGATAGACAAAGTGGTTAGGACTTAGGTTGAAGAGCTACCCGAAATCCTATGGTCCTAACATACCACTCACAAAAATTCCACAAGAGAGCCTCCCTTCAAGCTAGCATATGAAGCCAAGGCGATCATCTCAGTAGAAGTGGGTATGCTAACTATTTGACTACAGCACTTCGACAAAGATTTAAACTCCAATAGGCTTCAAGTTGGACTTCACCTTATTGATGAAGTTCGAGAAAGATCTCTCTGATCACAAGTCATCAATTAGCAGCACATTGTCTGCCACTACAACAGCAAGGTTCGGCCCTAATATTCAACATCGGTGATCTCATCCTTCAAAGAGAAACTTTCAATAAAGACACCAAGTGCGACAAATTGGCCGCAAAATGAGAAGGATCATATATGATCATCGAGGAAATACATCCCAGCACTTACGATTGTGAAGCTCTGATGGAAGAATATTGCAGCAGCCGTGGAATATAGAGCATCTCAAGAAATACTTTTAGCATCAGTGGAATATAGAGCATCTTAAGAAATACTTTCAGTGATTTTAACTATAAGACTCTCATCTGATACAAAACTTTTTTAATAATTTTATTGTGATATGCTTTTGTACTACCTATAATACCTCACAGACGCTCGCGACACAACACAAAAGACCTTGGTATCCATTCAGGATAAAACTAAGGCATGCCATCAACACGATCGGCTTCAACTCAAAATACCTTGGTACCCATTCTAGATAAAAGCAAGGCATTTCATCGACACGGTTGACTTTGATTTGAAAGACCTTGGTACCTATTTAGGATAAAGCTAAGGCACGTCATCAACACATTCGACTTTAATTGAAAATACCTTGATACCCATTCAGGATAAAATCAAGGCACACCATCAACACAATCAACTTCGACTTGAAAGACCTTCCATTTAGGACAAAACTAAGGTACGCCATCCACTCGAATAGCATCAACCTGTAAGACCTTTGTGTACTTCTTGAATAAAATCAATACATGAAGTTGACTCATCCTAGTTATAAATCTTAAACTGAGGTAAATTGTAGATGAATATAAAAACACAAGCAAGGGAGGTACACAGATCGAGTAAACAAAAGTATTTTTCATTCATATATTAAAATATATACAAAACATAATATTTACATCTGAAAGATGCTAAAAAAGATACATGAAGCTCTCAAGGGTCCCGACTCAGAGTAGGCATGGGCCTTGGAGTGGGCGCCACGCTGGACCTAGGAGCAAGAGTTGAGTACGGAGGAGCAGTAGCACTAGACGTCAGTGGAGGAGTCAATTGGGACTCGAATCTGGCGTCTTCATCCTTATCACAAGGCTAGGTAGCTCAGCTATCTTGAACAGAGTGTAAGACCCCGTAGATTTTGAGTATGTATATGTGCATCAGTAATGAGGTTGAGTGTACAAATTTCAAATCATGTGCAGCAGAGTCGAAGCATGCAGTTTTCAGCTCATGAGTCGACCAATAACTCCATGAGTCAACTCATCAGGTTGAGTCGACCCATGACTGTCATTAGTCGACTCATGATATCAACTCTGTTGTCATGAGTTTCTGCTGAGTTGACTCATCACTCTATGAGTCGACCCAGGACCCATGAGTCGACCCATAAGTGATCATGAGTCGACTCATCGAGGGTTTTCTAGTTTTCTCAGTTCGGGTTTGTTTGGGTTTCGGGTCAGGTTTAACTATTCGTATATATGCTCCTCTACCCGAAAACACTGCATTTTCATCAGTTCTCCCCAAAAACTATAGTCCCCCTCTCTTCTCTCTAAAACCCTAGGTGTTCTTGGTGATTTTGGGATGTTTCGAAGGATTTTTTTAGCAGTTTCGTTTGGATTTTAGCGAAGGGGATCGTGCTTCATCACATCTGAGGCGAGTAACATCTCGCCCAACCCCTCTCCCACGTTTTTAATAGTTTATAATGTTGGACCCTAGAGGGGGGTGATTAGGGTCAAGAGGCTCTAATTATGCAATAAAAATTAAAACAAGCAAACCACAATATTCTAATGCAATCAAAGTAAATGAGAGAGGGTTAGGAATCGTTATCCTTTGACGCACGATGTGTTAACGAGGTTCGATCCGCTGACCTACGTCCCCGCTCCCCACTCTCGAGGAGAAATCCACTACACACCCGGTTTGGAAGCCGGAACTTCGTCTACACAGCGATCCCCTCACGATCTCACACTACACAGTTGATCTCAACAGATCACACTCCCTCACAGTTGATCTACACAAGATCACACTCACAAAGTAGTAGAAATGGTGCAAGACTCTCTCTTTACAAAGCCCCTATGGCAAAGAGAAGGAATACACTGAAGCTGGGAAGTGAACACACACAAAACACAGAGAAACAGGTTTTGAAAATTTTTCTCAGGAAGAACAGCGTCTCTCTGGTTTTGCAAAAGTTAGGGCTACTGGGAAGAAGAAGAAGTCTGGGTTTGAATATGAGAGATTAATCATGTTAAAATCACAACCTAATCTTCCCAATTAAGAAAATAATCTCCTACACAGACTGTGCCTCAGACTATGCCAAACACGGTTAAGTGATAGCACAGTAAACAAAGCAAACGACCGTTTGAAAAAAGTCTCGATTGACCGAATAAACTTTTGGTCGACCACCAGAACGTTCAGTCGACCGAAATGATGAATTCGGTCGACCGACGGAAAATCCGGTCGACCGCGAGCAGCTTTGAAAACACAGAAAACAAACAGAGACTTTATCGGTCGACCGGTGCGGTCGACCGATAAAAAAATCGAGCTTTCGGTCGACCGCACCGGTCGACCGACAAACTCTCTGGAGTCCAGTGACGAATGATCTTAAGTGCGGTCGACCGGTGCGGTCGACCGCATTCAGATACATTCCAGAAACAGTATTTTGACTCAAACAGAAATATTTAGAAAATATTTATTTGACCTCTGAAAATTATGAAACTTTGTAAAATATTTTTAATACTAAAAACAAACTGTTTAAAAAAAGAATTTTGCAGATAGGTCCTCATACTTGTGAAAAATAGTATTTTGTGAAAAACACTTAAAAGCATAAGTATGAAAACGTGTGTGTAGTCCCAATAGCTTTAAGTGAAATCAATAACTCTTTGCCTACATTCTAATACTAGAGAGAGAATAAAAACTAGCTAATATCCTCACATAGAGTACAATTCTTGAGTCTTGATATAGCTTGAGTTTGGATGAAGCTTTTATATGAATTTGTTGTTCTTGAAATAACATTGCTTCATCACTATTGTTTTCGGGAAAAGTTGCTGTTTTCATTGCTTTTGAGATCTGTTACAACTTCAGGCGTTACAACAGAATAAAATGAAAACAAATGATATTACAACTTTAACGAAAATAAACACGAGATCCCGGTTTGGTTCGGTCTCGCTTGCGTGGGTTGTTGGCCTGTGACGGGGATGTTGATATCCGTGGACCGCCGACTCTTCAAGATCCTTTCCGGAAAAATCCGGCAGAGTTCCGTCTATCCGCGAAGGGATATAGAAACAGAACTTCGTCGATCCGCGTGAGATCTCAGAAGTTTAAAGCTTATATCTCGGCTAAAACGAGACACTAGCTCTTCTTAGTGTCACCTGCGAAGGGTAACACCAAGGAAAAGAAAGGGGGAATGAAGAAATTGATGAAGGACTCTCACTCCTCGATTCGGCAGGGCTTCGCCGCTCTTTTGAGAATTCTGACTCCTTGCTCCGGCAAGGCTTTGCCGCTCCTCTTTGAAATTTCAGATCTCAAAGGCTAAAGCTCAAGATCTGAAATTTCTCTCCCAAAACCCAGGCCAAGAGAATGGAGACCCAAGGGGTCTATTTATAGGCCACCAAGGAGGCCCTAGGGGCTGCCCAAAAGCATTTCGGCGTGTAAAACGCCTTGAGACACCCCCAAAAAGCGTTTCGCCGTGTAAAACGCCTTAGGACACCCTCCAAAAAGCGTTTCACCGTGTAAAACACCTTAGGACACCCTCCAAAAAGCGTTTCGCCGTGTAAAACACCTTAGGACACCCTCCAAAAAGCGTTTCGCCATAAAAGGAGGCCAAGACACCCCAAAAAGCATTTCGGCGTGCAACCACCCCAAGACACCCTCTTAAAAAAGCGTTTCGGCGTGGAAAAAGCATGAGACACCCCTGGGGTGTCTTGGTTTTGCCAAGACACCCATCAGGTGTTTTGACCTTGCCGGGATACCCCTGGGTGCCTCAGTCTGGTCCGAGGCTCTGCTGTTGTTCCGCCGTTGATCTGCCGTTGACTTTTCGTCCGAACTCGGATTTGATTGATTTCGGATGCGTTGGAATTCTAGCGAAGAGCTCTGTCAATCCTGAGGGTTGGATTATCAGTGGGGCGAACGGTACATGATGGGCGTTGGTCCGTTTGCGGTGATCACGGGGTTTCCGGTCAGTCCGTATCCCCGTTGTTCTGAGGTTCTGTCGGCTCACGTAGTCCGTCGGTTCACTTCAGGCGCTTACCGACATCATTTGAACTCTTATGAACCGGGTAGTGATGTTCAATCGTCGCTCGTTAACACTGAGCTGTGTGCAGGGACCTATCGGCAATTTTCGATGCCTACAGATACCCCCTCCAAAGTGTTTCGGACTCGTTTCTTTTATAAAAGAGACCGGAATACTTTGGATATGATTGGTCCAGCCTTCAGTCGGCCTAAGGGACCTGTGGTTCGCTTCAACTCTCGGCTCCTTTGATTTTCGGTTTATCCGGTGCTTTGTCGAATAACCGAAGTTGTTCCGACGCTGCGTTTATCGCCTGGCCGTCGTCGGAGTCTCGAGTCTACAGCTGGTGGGTTGAGTTTGGCTCGTGTTATTGAGTTGACTTTTGAACTTACTATCCCTATCACATCGTGTCGACTCGGGGTTTCAGATCACTGTGTGTTGATCTTCTGTTGCAACGCACTGATTAGCGTTGACCTAGGGTTATGCGTTGACCGGCGTTCACCCTAGGGTTTCAGATCCGCATGGGTTGACTTTTGTCGTCACGTGTTGACTTTCGTCGCCACGTGTTGACTTTGTCGCAATGCGCTGTCCGGCGTTGACCTAAGGTTACGCGTTGACCGGCGTTCGCCTTAGGGTTTTGAACCGCGTGGGTTGATCTTCGTCGTCACGTGTTGACTTTCGTCGTCACGTGTTGACTTTTGTCGCAACGCGCTGACCGGTGTTGACCTAAGGTTACGCGTTGACCGGCGTCCACCTTAGGGTTTTGGAACCGCTTAGGTTGAGCTTCGTCGTCACTTGTTGACTTTCGTCGTCACGTGTTGACTTTTGTTACAACGCGCTGTCCGGCGTTGACCTAAGGTTACGCGTTGACCGGCGTCCACCTTAGAGTTTTGGAACCGCTTGGGTTGAGCTTCGTCGTCACGTGTTGACTTTCGTCGTCACGTGTTGACTCTTGACACAACGCGTTGTCCGGCGTTGACCTAAGGTTACGCGTTGACCGGCGTCCACCTTAGGGTTTCGGAACCGCTTGGGTTGAGCTTAGTCGTCACGTGTTGACTTTCGTCGTCACGTGTTGACTTTTGACGCAACGCGCTGTCCGGCGTTGACCTAAGGTTACACATTGACCGGCGTCCACCTTAGGGTTTTGGAACCGCTTGGGTTGAGCTTCGTCGTCACGTGTTGACTTTCGTCGTCACGTGTTGACTTTTGATGCAACACGCTGTCCGGCGTTGACCTAAGGTTACGCGTTGACCGGCGTCCACCTTAGGGTTTTGGAATCGCCGCCCGTTGACTTGTGTTGCAACGTGTTGTATGGTGTTTGACTTTGATCGCAACGCGCTGAACGGCGTTGACCCAGGGTTACGCATTGACCGGCGTTCACCCTGGGGTTCTGAACCATCGAAAGTTGATTTGCGGAATTCATCCATATTTTCAACCGTCAGCGAAGAGAATCAACTTTTGTGGAAACATCGGGGGTATGAAAATAACTCGGGGGTCAAATCATCGTTCGGGGGGTCAAAACCTTGCGCGGGGGTTAAAACCCGGGCAAACACCCCCGGGGTGCCTCGGTAATGCCGAGACACCCTTGGGGTGTCTCGGTTTTGCCGAGACACCCCTAGGGGTGTCTTGCAATTTCGTGGTCCCCCCCCTCTCATTTGGCCTATTCTTCCTTTGTCTTTTGCTTATGGTCCCCCCATTTGAATTACCCCTTTTCACACTTGAATTTTCAAGAGAAAGAGGTTTTCTCCTCTTCTTCTTCCTCCAAGCCTCCAAGTTCCCCTCCATTGATTTTTCTTCAAGAACCCAACAACTTCTCCTTAAGATTTTGGATTTTTGTGGGCACCCCATTAGCCGAATTTTGGAGGGCCTATTTGCAAAATAGGACTGAAATTCGTGGGGGTTTTTTGTGCAAAAATGGCCGAAACTTTGGGGGGCCTATTTACAAAATTCGTGGGAGCCTTGTGCAAAGATGGGGCTGAAATTTTGGGGTTTTGATTTGTGCTCATTTGATGAAGGATTGTGGGGGTGTTTTATGCAAAAGGGTTAAAGAATCGTTTGAGGGGTTTATTTGCAAAACAATCCCTAAAAGTTTTTAAAGGGGCTTATTTGCAAAGAGGCCACGAATTTGGGGTTGAAATCCCAAGATTTAGACCACAAACTTATAACCCGAAATTTGTGGAGGGGTTGCAGGACCAATCTGTAAAAGCTGATTCATCTGCATATGTGGATCCCATTCTGAAGTTGTTGGATGCTCGAGTCACGAGACCAACTAATGGAGCTGGTGCGTCAATGACTCGCATTTATAGAATTTTTGGCAAATTCTCAGCCATCAACGGGTTTGATGAGCCTTTACCGACTACCGTTTGAGTCGGGCTAGCATGCGGATTATTTAAGTCCGTTCCGCACATAACGTTGTGCTAAAAGAGTTAACTCTTTTAGTGCTACGATATTGAATACGTAGACTTCGTCTTTCTCACGGGAATAGACTACCCGGCAACGCATGTTAGGCTTTGATTTATCCCTACTTAGGCTTCGGGATCAAATTCCCCGTACGTGTGAAGCACGGATTATGGCGTTATTAATAACGACCTACCACAATGTGGAATATGTGGGCTTGTCCTTTTTAACGGTCAAGGACTAACCGCCAACGCGTGTTAGGCGCTGACTCATCCCTACTTAGGATTCGGGATAAAATTCCCCGTGCGTGTGAAGCACGGATTATGGTGTTATTAATAACAACCTGCCACA
>BQKN01001101.1:394324-405305 GCA_022839385.1 Asparagus kiusianus
GGTGTTATTAATAACAACCTGCCACAATGTGGAATATGTGGGCTTGTCCTTTTTAACGGTCAAGGACTAACCGGCAGCGCGTGTTAGGCACTAACTTTGGGATTTTTGGCAAACCCCCAGCCTTCAACGGGTTTGACTTGCCTTTACCGATTACCGTTTGAATCGGGCTAGCATGTGAGTTATTAAAAAAACCGTCTCACATGTGACGTTGTGCTAAGAAAATTACTCCTCTTAGACTTAATGCTATGATTTTGAATACATAGTCTTCGTCTTTCTCACGGGAATAGACTACCCGGCAACGCGTGTTAGGCGTTGACTTCATCTCTGTCTTTTCTAAAAGCAAAGACAGGGGAAAATGGGAGAGGAAAAATTTTATATTCTATCTCCCAGCATTTGAAGAGGAGGAATTTTCTATTCTATCTTCAATTGGAAAGGAAACTCGGGGTGGGGTCTCCACCCCCAGAATCCGAAAGGTAAAACTAGGAGTGGGATCTCCACTCCGAGAATCGAAGAGTTCAAACGACTTTAACTTTTATAGTTTCGGTCATTTGAATCTGAAGAGGAAGAATTTTATATTCTATCTTCAATTGGAAAGGAAATTCGGGGTGGGATATCCACCCCCAGGATCCGAAGGATGAAAAAGGTTCGGATAACCCTAACTGTCGTGAGGTTTGGTTACCGAATTTGAAAGTGGACCTCTCGTTCATTGAAGGAATCGAGAGGGGATTTTGATTGTGGTAAATGATGAATTATCCACCCCCAGCTTTTCTTTGTAAAACTGGGTGTATCATTGAATTAGATGCGCGATCGGGTTATCCTTAAGAATACCACGCATGGCATTCTTCTAGGAACTTCCCGTGGAAGGGAGGAAATAGTTTAGACTCATAAACCTATTAGAGTATCATGGAGCAGTTTAACCTCTTATACCGGTCGGAGGATTGAGAAGCAGTTTATACTCGTATACTCTTCGGAGTCGCGGAAGCAGTTTATACTCTTATACCGGTCAGAGTTTAGGGATACAGTTTATACTCGTGCACCCACTGGAGTTTCGCCATTCTTGACTGGCTTACTCCAGCGTTATGACGCCGGCTTCAACCAAGGTCTGGATACTGTTCTTTAGAGTAAAGCACGCCTTGGTTGGGTGAAGGATCCTCCTGTGGTATGCGCAGTACTTCGGATCCGCAATATCGTCAGCTTCCTCCTGATTCGTGATCGGTGGGATCTTGATCTTGTTATTGTCAAGGAGAGATTTGAAGATGACTAGAACATCTTCGTCCTTGAAGGAGTACTCTTTTTGAGGCCTCTGATCCGAAGTCTTTTGCTGCCTCCGGGACTGCTGTTGCGATGTCTGATTAGCAACCGCTGCAGGTGCTTCACCCCCATCACGAGAGGCGAAGTTCGAGTTTGGAGAATTAGCCATCGGTTGGCTCCTCTCGGCCTTCTTCCTTTTGAGGAATCGCTCAGCTTGCTCTCCTCGGGCCTTCAAATCCTTCCAAGTGTCGGACGGCTCTATTCCCATAACATCCAAGATGTTAATGGATAAGTTGTTATGACAAGTCTGCAAGATGAACTCCTCCGTGATGGGATCCTTGCAGTTCATCGCTTTGTTGCGGAAGCGTTTGATGAAGGTATCCACCGACTCTCCGTTCTTTTGTTTCTCATCAAAGAGTGTCCTAATGGATATCTCGTCGTCGTCATCAAAGAAATGAGTAAGGAACATGCTCTCCAAGTCCTCCCAACTGTTGATGCTTCCAAATTTAAGACGGCGATACCAATCGAAGGCAGCTCCGCGAAGAGTGCCGACGAATGACCGAACCATCAAGGGTTCATTGCCGGAGATCATGCCCAAGTAGGACTTGAAGTAGATCAGATGTTGAGTGGGCGAGCCCCTTCCGTCGAACGGCGTGAAGTTGATCAGGTTGAACTTCACCGGATACGGGATCGAGTCCCACTCTTTCGGGTAAGGACACGGAATACCGGTCTTCTTTACCTCTCGAGCAAACATCAGGGCGTTGATTTTGCTCTCGAGATCTTTTATTTTCTCATCCTCGGTCGTATCGGAGCTTGGACAAATTGAAAGAGGGATAACGGGGCCACCCCCTGTATTACCACCCCCAGCGTTTTGGTTAACCGGAGGGTTCTCGGCATTGAGAGGTTCATCCTTATCTGAATCGCTCCCCGCTTGGTCAGCGTGATTTCGACGGCTGGATTCACCGAGCTGATTAGATAGAGCGTGAATTTGTTGGTCGTGCTCTTCCCTCATCCGTAGCATGGCCGTTTCCATCTCGATTTTGAAGGCCTCTTTCTGCTTAGCCAGGGCTTCTTCAAGTATCTTAGTTACTTGTTCGGCGCTGATCATAAGCGATGCGTAAGGTTGCCCCGCGCTCGATGCTGTGTCATCAGACGCTACGGCCGAGCAAGAGTCTGAATCAGTATCCGACACCTCTTCTTCTAGAGAAAGCCCCTTTGGTACCCTTCGGTAATCCTTCCGGCTAATGGCTCCCGACCGCAACCGCGTCATGCACCGGGATATCTCGGCAAGCTGATCCAGGTTGAAGGGTTGTGTCGATCTCGCTCTGCCGGTCATATTAGCCGACACCCTTAGATATTCGTCTTCTTGGCGGACGAACTTCTTCTTGTGGGAACGCCTCGGTGTGGAAATTCTCTCGAACACCGAAACTCTCCTTGGGGTTTGGCCACAGCAGCATTCCGACAGCACCGCTTTGATGATATTGGCGCACGGGTAGTGAGACTCCATATCCTGCACATATTTTTTCTAGGATTTTTCCACACCCCCAGCTCTATAGTACAGCTCATCAGTTTGGTAATTGGAGCAACCTATAGAGCGTTGGCATGTGTTCCCCGGTACAATACCATCCTCATCAGATGAGTATGGTTTTCTTTAGGGATGGGATGCTTTGTTAGCTTTTTCAAAAGTGGCCCGTTCAATTTTACGCTTTTGTGAGCGTAGAAACTGAACGGGCTCTTGTGCTTTGACCCGCAACTCAATGCGGTCAGTGATAGGGGCTTTCCCTTTATCATCTTTCCTGGGGGGATTGATTCGACCCCCAGTTTGATTTGCAACTTGGGGACCTTTCAATGGTCCCAGTCTTTCCTTGATGGGTACTCTACCTCGATTCACCGGTAAGGGACCGAGGTGACCCTTCAAATGAACCCTGGGTTTTGAATGATCCCCTTTGTTACCTGGCTCCGTTAAAGGCACCGGATCTGGTTTTGAAGAAGCTTGGGCAGCAACTCCACCTTTTTGTGTTTGAGGCGCTGGTTTTGGCTTTGGCAACCACACCCACTTGCTTGTAGACGGCTTTGTGGTCACCTCTTCTTTCTGCATTCCCTCCGCTTTTGCAATAGGGCTCGGGCACGCGCAAGCAACGCACGGCGCTTCTTGATTCGCTCCTCGAGCGTGGAGCGGTTCCTCTTGACGTGGATCCACTCACTTGCTTCTATTTTGGAGGGTAAGTTGGTTGCTTGCCGTGGTTGTGGCTCTTGGCGATATCTGGATTTTAGGTCCACGTTGTAGCAGACCCCATCCATTGATTCAGCGGCTTCGGCTCGTTGTTGGGCGAGGCGTTGACGCCGTCTTTGGTGAGCCCTCTTTGATGGAGCTCAAGCTGCATCATCAATCACCTTTGCGGCGGAAGGGAGATCTGGAGTTGCAACCTCGACCACGCTGAACGACGCAGGGGCGTTGCGTGGTGCGGAGGTAGCAACGGCGATGGGATCTTGGATATTGGAGCTGGAGATCCCGCGAGCCCTTCGGGCAGATGGAGTCTTCCCGCGCCTGTTTGGAGAAGCGGATCTGGAGGAGGAGGAGGAGAGGTACTCTTCGAACTTCTGCTGATCGAACTCGTATTCGATCTCTTCATTCACCCAGATCTTGAAGGCCGGTTGCGTCACTCCGATCTCGGCAGCAAGGTCGGCGGCTCCCACTGTGGTCGCCAGCTTGTTTTCGGGAAAAGTTGCTGTTTTCATTGCTTTTGAGATCTGTTACAACTTCAGGCGTTACAACAGAATAAAATGAAAACAAATGATATTACAACTTTAACGAAAATAAACACGAGATCCCGGTTTGGTTCGGTCTCGCTTGCGTGGGTTGTTGGCCTGTGACGGGGATGTTGATATCCGTGGACCGCCGACTCTTCAAGATCCTTTCTGGAAAAATCCGACAGAGTTCCGTCTATCCGCGAAGGGATATAGAAACAGAACTTCGTCGATCCGCGTGAGATCTCAGAAGTTTAAAGCTTATATCTTGGCTAAAACGAGACACTAGCTATTCTTAGTGTCACCTGCGAAGGGTAACACCAAGGAAAAGAAAGGGGGAATGAAGAAATTAATGAAGGACTCTCACTCCTCGATTCGGTAGGGCTTCGCCGCTCTTTTGAGAATTCTGACTCCTTGCTCCGGCAGGGCTTCACCGCTCCTCTTTGAAATTTCAGATCTCAAAGGCTAAAGCTCAAGATCTGAAATTTCTCTCCCAAAACCCAGGCCAAGAGAATGGAGACCCAAGGGGTCTATTTATAGGCCACTAAGGAGGCCCTAGGGGCTGCCCAAAAGCATTTCGGCGTGTAAAACGCCTTGAGACACCCCCAAAAAGCGTTTCGCCATGTAAAACGCCTTAGGACACCCTCCAAAAAGCGTTTCGCCGTGTAAAACACCTTAGGACACCCTCCAAAAAGCGTTTCGCCGTAAAAGGAGGCCAAGACACCCCAAAAAGCATTTCGGCGTGCAACCACCCCAAGACACCCTCTTAAAAAAGCGTTTCGGCGTGAAAAAAGCATGAGACACCCCTGGGGTGTCTTGGTTTTGCCAAGACACCCCTCGGGTGTTTCCACCTTGCCGGGATACCCCTGGGTGCCTCAGTCTGGTCCGAGGCTCTGCTGTTGTTCCGCCGTTGATCTGCCGTTGACTTTTCGTCCGAACTCGGATTTGATTGATTTCGGATGCGTTGGAATTCTGGCGAAGAGCTCTGTCAATCCTGAGGGTTGGATTATCAGTGGGACGAACGGTACACGATGGGCGTTGGTCCGTTTGCGGTGATCACGGGGTTTCCGGTCAGTCCGTATCCCCGTTGTTCTGAGGTTCTGTCGGCTCACGTAGTCCGTCGGTTCACTTCAGGCGCTTACTGACGTCATTTGAACTCTTGTGAACCGGGTAGTGACGTTCAATCGTCGCTCGTTAACACTGAGCTGTGTGCAGGGACCTATCGGCAATTTTCGATGCCTACAACTATGCCTCCTCCTCCTTTGGATATCATCGTTGTAGCATATATTCTATCCAATCCTTCATGAATGGCACTAACAAGCATGATAAATGAATTTGCTACATTTGCACTCAATAAACCATTAGTACCGTTAATGGTGGTTGTAAAACATCATCAAAACATAAGGGCTAACAATCTCCCCCTTTTTGATGATGACAACCAACCATTATATAAGAGCAAAAAGAAAATAGCTTATAGATAGGTGCTCCCCCTATCTATGAGCTCCCCCTAAGTATATGCAACAAATGAGGAGATTTCTCTCCTCCTTTGTCACCATCAAAAATGGGGTAAAGAAACATGCATGCCAAACAAAAAATACAACCAAAAGAAGCAAGCAATTTAGAACTATTACATATTGCATAAGCCCAAGCCATTTCTTATGCGACAAAAATCATCCTCTCCAAGAGGCTTAGTAAAAATATCCGCTAATTGAGATTTTGTGTCAACAAAGGCTAGGGATACATCTTGTCTCTCTACATGATCGCGTAAGAAATGATGGCGCACATCAATATGCTTGGTTCTAGAATGCAAAACCGAACTTTTGGAAATATTTATAGCACTTGTATTATCATAAAAGATTTTAATATTTTGAAAATTCAAATCATAGTCAACTAAGCTTTGTTTCATCCATAAAACTTGAGCACAACATAAGCCGACGGTAATGTATTCCGCTTCCGTAGTGGACAATGCAACACAATTTTGTTTCTTGGAAGCCCAAGAAACAAGTAAATTTCCTAAGAATTGGCATGTTCCACTAGTACTCTTGCGATCTACCTTACATCCGGCAAAGTCGGCATCACAAAAACCATATAAATCAAAAGAGGTGCTTCTTGGATAAAATAAACCAAGATTAAAAGTACCATTAACATATTTAATGATCCTTTTAACCGCAATTAAATGAGATGCTTTAGGACATGCTTGAAAACGTGCACATGCACACACACTAAACATAATATCGGGTCTACTAGCGGTAAGATAAAGAAGACTACCTATCATACCTCGGTATAATTTTTGGTCCACATCTTCACCACTCTCATCCACATTAAGCTTAACGCTAGTACTCATGGGAGTAGGCGCATGCTTAGAATTCTCCAAATTGAATTTTTTAACCAATTTCTTTGCATACTTGCTTTGTGAAATGAATACTCATCCTTAGTTTGCTTGACTTGTAGCCCGAGAAAGAATATAAGCTCTCCCATCATACTCATCTCAAAGTGATCCTGCATAACTTTAGAAAATTCCTTGCACAAGGATTCATTAGTAGCACCGAAAATAATGTCATCCACATATATTTGAACTAAAATAAAATCATTTTTTCTTTTTCTCACAAAAAGAGTGTTATCAATTGTTCCTTTTGAAAAACCATTTTTAATAAGAAAACTAGAGAGGCGAGCATACCAAGCTCTAGGAGCTTGTTTCAACCCATATAAAGCTTTTTGAACCCGGTAAACATGATTAGGAAAACATGATCTATGAAACCGGGGGGTTGCTCAACATATACTTCCTCTTCTATAAAACCATTTAAAAAGGTACTTTTAACATCCATTTGAAATAGTTTGAAATTTTTAAAGCTAGCAAATGCTAAAACATCCTAATAGATTCCAACCTTGCAACCGGTGCAAAGGTTTCATCATAGTCTATGCCCTCCTCTTGATTGTATCCTTGGGCAACCAAACGAGCTTTATTTCTAGTAACAATACCATGTTCATCAAGTTTGTTTCTAAAAACCCATTTAGTACCAATAACACTAGCATTGTTAGGTCTAGGAACTAACTTCCAAACATCATTTCTTTGAAAATTATTTAGTTCTTCATGCTTAGCCAAAATCCAAAATTCATCATTTAAAGCATCATTAATCTTTTTAGGTTCTAGATGAGATAAGAATGCAACATTACCACACTCACTCAAAGCTTTTGAGCGAGTAATAACTCCTTTTGAAGGGCTTCCAATAATTTGTTCCTTTGGGTGATTTGATGCGAATTTCCAAGTTTTAGGAATTTTAACTTATTCATTAGCATTGGAGTTATCCACATCCTTTTGAGCTTCTATAGAGGGAGTATCATTAATTTACAAGAAGTCCAATCCTCCCTCAATATCATCATCATCATCTTTCCTAGGTAAAACAACTTGAGAAGCAATATTAGTCTCATCAAAAGTAACGTTTATAGATTCTTCAACAACAAGACTTCGTTTATTGAAGACCCTATAAGCCTTACTTCGAGGTGCATAACCCAAGAAAATACCAACATCAATTTTGGAATCAAATTTATCATGGTGATCTTTTGTATTTAAGATAAAACATTTACAACCAAAGATACAAAAATAACCAATAAAAGGAGTTTTTCCATAAAAAAGTTCATAAGGAGTTTTCTTAAGTTTTGGTCTAATCAAAACATGATTTAAAACATGGCAAGCCGTATTGACGGCTTCCGCCCAAAAATATTTTGGTAGATCAAAAGAGTTTAGCATAGTGCGTGCCATCTCTTGTATGGTGCGATTCTTCCGTTCAACAACACCATTTTGTTGTGGTGTTCTAGGAGCGGAAAACATATGAGTTATACCATGATGAGCACAAAAATCATAGAAAAATTCATTTTGAAATTCACCACCATGATCACTTCTTATTTTAACAACTTTCAAATCTTTTTTATTTTCAATTCTTTTGACATGATTAGCAAATTCTTCAAAAACAATCATTTTTCTTTGCAAGAAATATTGTCCATGTAAAACGAGAAAAATCATCAATAATCACAAATACATAGTGTTTGCCTCCAAGAGAGGTAATACGCATAGGACCAAATAAATCAAGATGAAGTAATTGCAAAGGTTTAGAAGTCGATACCTCATTGATGGATTTGAAAGACGATTTTGTTTGTTTACCTTTGGCACAATCCTCACAAATTGTATCTTTGATGAAGTGCAAGCTAGGTAATCCTTCTACAAGATTTTTCTTAGACAATTTTGATATTAACTCCATATTTGCATGTCCAAGTCTCTTATGCCAAATCCAAGGATTTTCGTCAATAGCCGCAAGGCACTTCACATCTTGATTCATTAGTTCATTCATCTCAAAAATGTATACATTAGATTTGCGATTAGCAATAAAAACAATTTTTCATCCATACTAATGATGCATTTATCCGGTTTAAATGAAATATCAAAACCTTTATCACTCAATTGGCTAATGCTAAGATGATTATGATTCAAACCATTTACCAAATAAACATCTTCTATAACGGGTGAGGGTTTCTTACCAATAGAACCAATACCAATAATTTTACCTTTCTCACCACCACCGAAGGAGACACTACCTCCTTCAATCCTTGATAGGGTTGCAAATAACTCTTTGTTACCCGTCATGTGATGTGAGCAACCACTATCAAGGTACCACATCTCCTTACATCGTTGCCATGATGTTCCCTACAAAAAATGAAGATGAAGATATAGTGGCTTTAGGTACCCAAGTCTTGGATCCTTGGTGGTTAGTAGTCTTGGTATATTTGGGTACCCATATCATTCCATAAAAATCATGGTTGTCTTTAATTCTACAATGATTAGAAATGTGTCCATGTCTCATACAATATGTGCACACAAAATTTCTTTTGTATGCATGAGTGTGAGAGCCATGAAACCTATTTCTACCATAGTGACGATGATTAGCATAAGCATGAGTGGGTCTAATCCTACCACCCTCAATTTCTAATCTCTCAATCTTTGATCTTAATTGCTTATTCTCGAAATCAAGATCTCCTAGCAATTCATCTTTTAGTGCAAGAGAAGTTGTTAATTGTTCTAGCTTAATATCACAAGAAGCATGCAACTTTTTAAAAGAAGAGTACTCTTTAGACATTCTCTTAAATTCAAAATTCAACTCTTCTAAAGCCGTAGCTATGTCACATTGCATGTAGAAGGATTCACTTTCGGCCTCGGATATTACCTCTTGTTCATTTGCCATGAAACAAATATTGGGGTCATGAAGAGCAAGTTTGGCTCCTTCTTCATTACTATCCGAATCACTTGGTTCGGATTCTTCCCATCCAGCATACATAGCCTTCTTCTTCTTGTACTTCATGTATTTCTCCTTGAGCTTTGGGCAATCCTTAGCGATGTGACCCGGTTCATTGTACTCAAAACATTTACCTACACGAGAGGACAATTTGTTGTTAGATCGGGGATTAAATTTCTTGTTTATTTTTATGAGTCTAGAGATTCTTCTAGAGAGATGAGCCACTTCTCTAGAAAAATCAACTTCACTATCCGATGACAAAGAGGAGTTATCACTAGCTCCTTTGAGAGCTATGGTCTTCAACTTTGGTAAAGGCTCCTCAACATCTCGTGAGGGCACTTCCTCCTTCTCCTTCCCCTTGAGCATCTTCTCATGGACCTTGAGCTTTCCGATGAGGCTATCGAGAGCTAAAGTAGTAAGGTCATGAGCTTCCTCAATGGCCGTGGCTTTGGGCTCCCATGCCGGAGTCAAAGAGCGAAGTATCTTATAGTTCATCTCTTGAATGGACAAATGCTTATCAAGACCATGTAATTCATTAATGATGTTAGTAAAACGGGAAAACATAGCATCAATGGATTCATTAGGAAGCATTTTAAATAGCTCATAATCATGCATAAGCCCACTAATCTTAGATTCCTTAACTTGGGGGGTTCATTCATGTGTGATACATAATTTTACCCAAATTTCGTATGCGGTTGCACACGTGAAAACTTTATTATATTCATTGGGGGAAAGACCACAGATTAAGGTGTTCATGGCCTAGCATTGAGATTGGCTTGGTGCCTTTCTTCATCGGTCATATTCCTGACTTTGGACTTCTCTACATATTTCTTTTCTATGAGCTCTAGGATGTCAAGATCAATACAACGAAGGTAAATTCTCATCCTAGCCTTCCAATAAGCAAAATTGCACACGGTGAATAGTGGTGGTCTAGTGGTGGATTGTCCTTCTAACATATGCATATTCAAAGAGGCCTCCATTAGATCTTTTCTCTAAGGCGGTTAAACCAAAAATTAATATAGAGACCAAGCTCTGATACCAATTGTTGGACCCTAGAGGGGGGGGTGATTAGGGTCAAGAGGCTCTAATTATGTTTTCGTCGAAAGTTGCTGTTTTCATTGATTGAAATCTATTACAAACAGAATGAAACAAAGATTACAACTCTCTCAAAAATAAACGCAAGTCCCGTTTATCGGTGCTTGCTTGCGTGGGTCTTTGGCCTGTGACGGGGATGTTGATATCCGTGGACTGCCGGTCGATCAAGATCCTTTCCGGAAGAATCCGGCAGAGTTTCGTCTATCCTCGAGGGGATATGGAAACCAACAGCTTCTATCTCGGATGATCGAGATATTCGCTCTTCTTAGTATCACCGCTAAGGGGCAACACTAAGGGAGAAGAAAAGGGTGAATGAAGAAGGAGACTCCTTGATCCGGCAGGGCTTCGCCGCTCTCTTGAATACTCCGACTCCTCGCTCCAGCAGGGCTTCGCCGCTCTCTCCAAAACTCTAAGGCAAGAGCAATTTCAAGCCAAGAGTAATCCAAAATCAGGGCCAAGAGAATGGAGACCCAAGGGGTCTATTTATAGGCACAAGAGGAGGCCTAGGGGCTACCCAAAAAAGCGTTTCGCCGTAGAAGCAACCTCCAAAAAGCATTTCGCCGTAGAAGCAACCTCCAAAAAGCGTTTCGCCGTAGAAGCAA
>BQKN01001101.1:405315-419194 GCA_022839385.1 Asparagus kiusianus
TGGGGTGTCTTGACTTTGCCAAGACACCCCTCGGGTGTTTCGAGCCTGCCGAGATATCCCAGGGTGCCCCGGTTCAGACCGAGGTTCTGCCGTTGTCCCGCCGTTGACTCTTTGTTGACTTTTCGTCCGAACTCGGATTTGAGTGATTTCGGATGCATTGGAATTCTGACGGCGAGCTCTGCAGATCCCTTTGGTTGGATTATCAGAGTGGTGATCGGGACACGGCGGGCGTTGGCCCGATTGCAGTGATCGCGGGGTTTTCGGTCAATCCGTATCCCCGTGATTCTGACATTCGTTGGCTCACGTAGTCCGTCGGTTCACTTCAAGCGCTTACCGACGTCATTTGAACTCTTGTGAACCGGGTAGTGATGTTCATCATCGCTCATTAACACTAAGCTGTGAGCGGGGACCTATCGGCAATTTTTGACGCCTACAGATACCCCCTCCAAAGTGTTTCGGACTCGTTTCTCTTATAGAAGAGACCGGAATACTTTGGATATGATTGGTCCGGCCTTCAGTCGGCATAAAGGACCTGTGGTTAGCTTCAACTCTTGGCTCCTTCGATTTTTGGTTTATCCGGTGCTTTGTCGAATAATCGAAGTTGTTTCGGCGCTGCGTTTATCGCCTGGCCGTCGTTGGAGTCTCGAGTCTACCGCTGGTGAGTTGAGTTTAGCTCATGTCATTGAGTTGACTTTTGAACTTACTATCCCTATCACATCGTGTTGACTTGGGGTTTCGGCTCGCTGGGGGTTGACCTTTTGTTGCAACGCGCTGAATGGCATTGACCTAGGGTTACGCGTTTACCGGCGTACACCCTAGGGTTTTGAAACCGCATGGGTTGAGCTTCATCATCACGTATTGACTTTCATCATCACGTGTTGACTTTTGACGCAACGCGCTGTCCGGCGTTGACCTAAGGTTACGCGTTGACCGGCGTCCACCTTAGGGTTTTGGAACCGCTTGGGTTGACTTTTGTCGTCACGTGTTGACTTTCGTCGCCACGTGTTGACTTTTGACGCAACGCGCTGTCCGGCATTGACCTAAGGTTACGTGTTGACCGGCGTCCACCTTAGGGTTTTGAAACCGCTTGGGTTGACTTTTGTCGTCACGTGTTGACTTTCGTCGCCACGTGTTGACTTTTGACGCAACGCGCTGTCCAGCGTTGACCTATGGTTACGCGTTGACCGGCGTCCACCTTAGGGTTTTGGAACCGCTTGGGTTGACTTTTGCCGTCACGTGTTGACTTTCGTCGCCACGTGTTGACTTTTGACGCAACGCGCTGTCCGGCGTTGACCTAAGGTTACGCGTTGACCGGCGTCCACCTTAGGGTTTTGGAACCGTCGAAAGTTGACTCGTGGAATTCATCCGTATTTTCAACCGTCGGCGAAGAAAATCAGTTTTTGTGGAAACATCGGGGGTATGAAAATAACTCGGGGGGGTCAAATCATCGTTCGGGGGGTCAAAACCCGGGCGAAACACCCCGGGGTGCCTCGGCAAGGCCGAGACACCCTTGGGGTGTCTCGGTTTTGCCGAGACACCTCTAGGGGTGTCTCCCCCTAGATGGTCCCCCCCCCTCTTCATTTGTCTTTTTCCTTGTTTGTCTTTTGCTTATGGTCCCCCCCTTCCTTTAATTCAAATTCCAAGAGAGAAAATCCTTCAAAAACCGAGCCCTCCCCTTGTTTATTTCGGTCTTGATCTTCTTCTTCTCCCTCTCAAGTTCCTCCATTAATTTCTTCTCCAAGAACTCATCAAACCCCTACAAAAGCTCGGATTTTGGTGGATACCCATTGTCCGGAATTTCATCCTCTTTCAAGCTAGGGTTTCAAATCCCATTTCCAAGCCCGAAGAAGCTTCTTTGGTTTGGGTAAGATCCCCTCCACAATCTTCTCATTCATTTTTTTTGTTGATAAAGATTTGGATCTTTATGCTTAGTAGATAAAGGGGGTTATATGTTCAAACTTCGGGGGTTTTCGTGCAAAAGAGACAATGGCCGAAATCTTTGGGGGGTTTTCGTGAAAATTCATGGGGGCTTGTTTGCAAAAGGAGAACTGAAATTTGTGGGTTGGAACTATGTCCATTTGATGAAGAAATGGGGTGCTTTATGCAAGAGGATCGAAGGATAGTTGAGGGGTTTATTTGTAAAACAGCCCATAAATGTTTTTAGAGGGGCTTATTTGCAAAAGGGGCACAAATTTGGGGCTGAAATCCATGGAGTTAAAACCCCAAACCTCTGATCGAATTTTTGGTAAAGGCATGTGGATGCAAAACCAAAAGTTTGTGGAGGGGCTTTTATGCAAAATTGGCTAAATTCTGCAAAAGGGCTTATTTGCAAAGTTTAACCAAAATTGTGGGGGTATCGGGGTGCTAGATGACCAAATACGACGACCATAACCCGGATCACACGTGTCCTTGACCTGAATTTAGCCTCGAACACGGGGGTATTTTGGGTATTTCACCAAAATTCACGACGATTATCGTTTCGCGTGCATGAAATTTGTAGGTTTAATTAGACTTTAACTATAAAATCCTATTTGTTTATAGGATTTCTAGTCCAAGTGCTTAATTTCCCTTTTTCAATATTTCGTGTATGTATATGGTACCTGATGTACTGCTTTTCACTGCAGGTTTGCGATGCCTCCTCGTCACGCCCGGCCTTCCAGGAGTCGCTCCTACTCGCAGCACGGTGAGGAGGAGGCTCCCGCGGCATCTTCTTCAGCGGCCTCTCTCTTCGGGGGTGAGAATTCATATTTCCTGTATCCCCGATTGACCTTTCGCGGGTCATGAAGGAAGAACCGATACTCCTCCCGCGGGGGTTGAGGTTTCAGACTTGTTTTGCTTTAGCCAATTCAAGTCTTCAGATACATCGGGGCGATCTCGTGTCGTTTTACACCTTACAGGTCGGTGTGTGTTATCACGCATACCGTCCTCTCGGTGTAGGATACTCGAAATCGTCTCTCCGATTATCCCGCGAATAATCTCGTCTCGCCTTTATGACGCGGATTTACTGACTCCGTTTTCATGCTTTGCTGCAGTCGAGTTTCCCGGGGGTAGCCTCCCTCACCATGCCCCTACCGGTTGTAGTAGAGAAGTGTTCTCTTTGGCTTCGACCAGGCAGATCATTGACCCATTCCCTCAGTTCGACAGCGATCGTTCTGACGAATTCCGTCGCTTGATACGAGAGGGTGGGCGTCATTGTTTACGCCAACTAATCACGGATGCTCCCCTTACCGCAGATGCTACTTCTACTGAGGCCTTAAAGAAGCCCGATTTCCTGTTTGGAGATCACACTGAGGATCCCGCCGCACTGACTCTTGCTGAGGAACACTGGTTGACTCTGGACGAAGGGGCTCTTTTGTACATTCCCTCCATTCCTCGTCAATGTTATTTTACCCACTTAGAGAGACAGGCTGTGGGGCGACAGATGTCCTGGCCTCTTACCGATGCTGCTAACCTAGTACAGTGCGGATACGTTTCTCACCATAATAGTCCTGGTTCTACCGGGTATCTTCCGTTTGCGGTCTTCGACCCGGGATCATGGGTCTTGACACCGCACCCCCAGGTGAGGTGTCAACAGTCGCTTCTACCGTGAGGAATCGCTTGGCTCATCTGGGGAGAAGGCTACCTCTGCCGGATTACAGATGCTACGGTTGGGTTTCCTCACTAGCCAGGGGGTGGTGGACCCGCTTGACTAGCTACGTCCTGGGACGCTGGGAGAGAGACTTGAAGAGCAGTGGATTGTATGCGCCCATACGAGCCACCATGCACGGACTCCCAGTTAGCTGCCATCACTTCTTGGCGTTGCTCGAGACATATATGCCTGATAGTAATACCTTCTTGACCAGTAGCGGAGAGCTAGGGTTGGCTCTTCATGAGATGCACCAGGTTTCGGGACTTCCGATAGGGAATTGTCCGTATCAGGAGTACTTTCCTTCGAACCAGCAGTTGGAGTGTTTGAAGAAAGATACTCCCAATATGTATGATACCCTCTGGGACCTCACGTGCCACTATCATACCTCCTTGCTCCAGACTTCTCCTCCAGCAAAGACGAAGAGGAAGATCAGCTTGAAGCAGTTCGCTCTCTACCTGTTTCCTAATTTGGAGAGTGATTCCGAAGAGCCTATACGTGAGTTAGACATATTGACCCCTACCGCTATTAACGAGCTGATGGAGAAGAACGAGACCCGTTCTTATACCATTGCTAGTGCTGAGGGAGCTTTCCCGGCTGGGACCAAGTTTCGATCGTTCCTCCGTCGTGCACAGAAGTCTATCGAGCCTCGGTCTCTGTTAGCCGGCTACCTTGCTCTTTGGCTGAAGAAGTGTGTTGTTCCATACCAGTCTTCAGACGCTCTACCTCTCGAAGTGCTCTTCCCTGCGGTCCAGCTAGCTTATGGGAGGGAGCTTTCTCTGCTTCCAGCGATGGTTGCCAGCATTCATTGCGGGCTTAGGAGCGTAGTCAGCAGTCTTACACAGGTGGGTCCCAAGCCATCGACCGAGATTGTTTGTCCGAAGGTTGAGCTTCCTTACGCTTATCTGATGGCGTGGCTTGTGCTTCATTGCCCTAACCTGATGTCAGCGCCCAGTGCTATTGATGCTCCCGTTCCTTTCATACAGCTGTTGGAGAGGAGTAGATGGATTGGGAAGAAATTTGGTGACGTTCAACGAGAACTCCGAGTCCGCAGGAGCTGGGAGTTCTTCAAGTGCTTTCCCCACTTCTCGGGTCGCTACGGTGATGTGCTGACCGATGTGGAGAAACCCCGAACTGACCGGACCGTTCTCGACGTTGGTTGTTTTCGCTGGCTGGTGAATATCCGTGTCGGGTACCTAGTTCTCCGGGTGAAGAACCGTTGCCATATAGAGCCTTACCTTCCTTGCCGCTTCGCTCGTCAGTTTGGCTATGACCAACCATACGTTGGGAATCCGAGCCGTAGCCTGCATGTTGAGGGAGGGCTCGTTGACGGCGTACGGGCATGGTTATGGACAATGGTAGGTTGCACCGGGGCTCAGTTCGTTCTTCCTTCGTATAAACGCAAGCCAATGATCACTTTCCTTAGCTGCAAGTGGTTCCTCTCTGCTGATGACTCCATAAGTGTAAGGAGTCTTTCAGAGTTAGAGTCTGAGTACTTGGTGCATGCTACTATGATGGCTGCTCGCAAGGCTGAGCTTGCTCGAAAGCAGGGCAAGAGGCCTGCCCAATCTCCTCTTCCAGACAATGCTGATGGAGAACTTCTTCCCGAAGATTACAACGAGACTTTTGAGGAGGACTACACGGGCATAGACACCGACCAAGAAGCACTTGATGCAGGTTTGTCATGTCCCCTTGATTTTCTTTCTTGACCATTATCGCCTTAGGTAGGACAGTTGATGATCATGAGTTGCTCACTTCTCGTTATACGAACTCAGGGCTTAATGACCGAGCTCCCACGCATGCTGAGACGTGTGACCAGCCTATTGGTTCTAGGAGGGTTGGTACCTCGAAGAGGAAGAAGACTGCTCACAAACTCTCCGTCGGCCAGCGTCCTTGTGGAGCGAACTTAGGCAACATTGCCGATGGTGAGGAAGGTAACATCTTTCGAACATATTTTTGCTGCTCTGGGGTGATTTATCTTTGGGATTCATGATCACGTTTTATGTCCCAGGGATCTTTGAAGAGGGTGAGCTCCCACCAGATCCGGTATTCCCTGGATCCGATCACATGGATTGCTTCATGCAAGAAATGTGCAACGCTCTTCGTGATGGCTCCTTGGGCATTGACTTAAATATTGACCTTGAGCCAGTAGATGGTGCTGAGTCCACCGGTCCATATTCTTCCGTCCCTACTGCGGGTGCTGCGACGGAAAAGCCAGTTGGGGACGGAGTCTTCGAAGAGCAGGAATATGTCCCTGCACCAGTTTTCTCAAAACCTGACTCCGGATTATTAGCCGATATGTTGGCCGAACAGACTTCTGGGGGGACTGCGAGACCACTCTTTGGGAGTGATTCATTCGTAGGTACATATCCGATCCCACTTTTCTTTACTTGCCTAAATTTCCATTTTGGCTAATAAAGAAGTGTAACTATAGGACCAAGCGATGTGCCTGATGCTGCTATAGTTTCGGGTGTCTTCCCACCTCCGCCTAGTACGACTGATTTTCCCACGGGGGTTGATATACCCTCCATGAGCACTCCTGTCGTTACTTCGGAGTCTGTCGAGCCTCAACTTGAGGGGACTTCTGCCGGTATAGGTAATACCTCGAATTTCTCCTTCGAGTTTTCTGATTGTGTTGTATAATCCCTTAACTTTTTTATATTGCTGCTTGCAGAATCTCGCTCATCCCTATACGAGCGTGTCCGCATCCTTTTGGCCGATACCGATCCAGACAGAGACGTTTTCTGTATGGACCTTGGCCTCTTCACCGCTTTTTATAACGGCATGCTCGAGAAGCTCCTTCACAAAGAATGCTGTTTCGACCAGTTCAGGCGTTCCTTTTCTCGTCACATGATGATGATGAGAGAAGAGGGACATCCCGAATTGGCCGATTCCTTCATTGCTGAGTTTGCTGTTCTAGAATCAGAGATCCGTGAGCTGAGGGAGCTGAAGGCTGGTGGAGCTTTCTCTTTTATATCCTCCCAGGTGGAGGATAGGCTGATGCAGTGGCGTGACCTGAGATCTTCCATTGGCAGCGAGCTTCGATCACGTGAGCATTCTGTGGCTCAGCTGATGGCTTCACTAGCGAGGAAGGATGCCGGTAAAGCCGAGTTACTCAGCTCCTTAGATTCCAGCCATGAAGAGATAGCTAAGTTGAAGGATGCTTTGAGGCGTGCCGAGGAGTCTGCTGCTCTTATCGCCGAGGACCTAGCTGCATTAGGGCGTTCTCGTGAGTGGACGCTTGATAAGCTGGGATCGACACAGGAGGGATTGATGAAGCTGCAAAGTGAAGCCGCGGAGGTCTTGAGCAGTTCTGAAGACTCTGTCCGAGCTAACCTGCAGGCGGAACTTGAGCAAAGCTACGTAGACAGGCTTTCTAGCTTGGAGTCCGATATTCTTAGCCGTCAGTTGCCTTCGGGCTAACAAACTTATTGTTGTATGCTTTTTGGCTTGATCTACTACTATAGACTCCGTATTTGCTTCTTTCACAGGATGTTTTGGTACACCCCCAACCCTTAATGCTATGACTTTGAATTCATAGACTTCACCATTTCATAGGGAAAAGGGCACCTTGCACCGCGTGTTAGGCGATGACTTATCCCTTCTTAGGCTTCGGGATAAAATTCCCCGGGTTTAGACCCTGGTAACTTTTTTCTATCGGCGAAAGATTTTAAACCGGCTATACGTGTTAGGTATAGACTTATCCCTCCTTAGGCTTCGGGACAAATTCCCCAGGTTTAGACCCTGGTAACTATTTTCAATCGGCGAAAGATTTTAAACCGGCTATACGTGTTAGGTATAGACTTTTAGGGTTGTTGGCAAACCCCCAGCCCTCAACGGGTTTGACGTGCCTTTACCGATTACCGTTTGAATCGGGCTAGCATGCGAATTATCTAAATCCGTTCCGCATGTAACGTTATGCTAAGAAAATTGCTTCTCTTAGACTTAGTGCTATGATGTTGAATACATAGGCTTCGTTTTTTTTTACGGGAATAGACTACCCGGCAACGTGTGTTAAGCGTTGACTTCATCCCTGACTTTTCTAAAAGCAAAGACGGGGGAAATGTGCTATGCTTTTGAATACATAGACTTCGTCTTTCTCACGGGAAAGACTACCCGGCAACGCGTGTTAGACGTTGACTTCATCCTTGTCTTTTCTAAAAGCAAAGACAGGGGAAAAGGGGAGAGGAAGAATTTTATATTCTATCTCCCAGCATTGAAGAGGAAGAATTTTATATTCTATCTTCAATGGGATAGGAGGCTCAATAGGAGAGGAAGAATTTTATATTCTATCTCCCATTGCTGAAGAGGAAGAATTTTATATTCTATCTTCAGTGGAAAAGGAAACTCGGGGTGGGATCTCCACCCCCAGAATCCGAAAGGTGAAACTAGGAGTGGGATCTCCACTCCGAGAATTGAAAAGTTCAAACGACCCTAACTGTAGTAAGGTTTGGTCATTTGAACCTGAAGAGGAAGAATTTTATATTCTATCTTCAGCAGGAAAGGAAACTCGGGGTGGGATCTCCACCCCCAGAATCCGACAGGTGAAACTAGGAGTGGGATCTCCACTCCGAGAATCGAAAAGACTCGGATAACCCTAACTGTCGTAAGGTTTGGTTACTCGATTTGAAATTGGACCTCTCGTTCTTTGGACGAATCGAGAGGGGAATTTGACTGTGGTCCTAACTGTAGTAAGGTTTGACCAAGTGGGAAGTTTGAGACGACCCTAACCGTAGGAAGGTTTGATCGCTCGATTTGTGGACCTCTCGTTCATTGGACGAATCGAGAGGGGAATTTGGCTTTGGTCCTAACTGTAGTAAGGTTTGACCAAGTAGGAAGTTTGAGACGACCCTAACCGTAGGAAGGTTTGATCGCTCGATTTGTGGACCTCTCGTTCATTGGACGAATCGAGAGGGGAATTTGGCTTTGGTCCTAACTGTAGTAAGGTTTGACCAAGTGGGAATTATGTGGTGGAGACTATGAATAGTCAAACACCACTGAAAGCTTTGTGAGGGAAGATCAATCCATCGAATGATTAGATCTCATCTCAGCAAAAGAGTGCTTGTGAGAGTTAGATTCTGACAAACAAGAACATTCGGAATTCGAACATTGATTTCTTGTTCATCAGTGATCGGGTTATCCCTAAGAATACCCCGATGTGGTATTCTTCCGGGAACTTCCCGGTACCTCGATTCTTTCTCTGAAGATAATAAGGATAGTATCTTTTCAGAAATTTTCCATTTATTGGTATCATGAGCCGGTCACCATCTTTGGTGACTAGGCGATAGGCGCCGTTCGAGTAGACTGTTTCCACTACGAACGGTCCTTCCCATTTGGGTTCAAATTTGCCTTTCTTCTTGGAGTTAAGGACCATAGGATACCTCTCAGTCAAGACTAAATCCCCTTCCTTAAAACTCCTTTGCCGAACTTTTTTGTCGAAGGCTCGAGAAATTCTGGCTTGGTAAAACTCAATATGCTGTTGAGCTTCCAGGCGCTTTTCATCGAGCATCTCGAGTTCTTCGAGGTGTTTCTGATGTTGTTCTTCGGTCATCATCTGGGTTGCAAGAGCGATTCGAAGAGACGGAATTTGGATTTCCAAAGGGAGAACGGCCTCACATCCGTATACCAATGAATACGGGGTTGCGCCAGTTGGTGTACGCACCGTGGTACGATAGGCCCATAGAGCTGCGCCGAGCTTATCATCCCAATCTCGCTTGTTATTTTTTACAAGCTTTGACAAGAGCTTTATGATAGTCTTGTTGAAGGCTTCAGCTAACCCGTTTGCTGTGGGATTATAGGTTGTTGACGAGATGTCCTGAATTTTGAACTTTTCGCAGAACCTTATGAAGGCGTTGCTGATAAATTGAGGACCATTGTCGTGTATGATTCGTCTTGGAACACCATGCCGGTAGATGATATGGTGCTTGATGAATGCAATGACGTTGCTCGTCTTGACTTCTCTGAGTGGAACTGCTTCGGCCCATTTAGAGAAGTAATCGGTAATTGCTAGGATGAACCGGTCACCTTTGACGGACGGGGGGTTTATAGGACCAACAATGTCCATTCCCCAAGTCTCAAATGGCCATGACGTTACCGAAGGATGTAGATGCTCCGGAGGTTGGTGCATATAATTCGCGTGTACTTGACATGTGTGACACTTCCGGGCGTATGTGATCGCATCACTCATCATGAAAGGCCAAAAATACCCCATTCTTCTGATGCAATCATAAAACTTGGGGCCAGGTTGGTGTGCGCCGCACGATCCTTCATGCGCCTCTCTAAGGACTTCTTCAGCTTCCTTGGTCGATAAGCAACGTGCTAGCAGCCCATCGTACCCCCTGGGATACAGCGTTCGATTCTCCGTATTATAGTAAAATCTTGGCGCTCTTCGTCTGATTGACTCCCTCTCCTTCACATCTTCTGGCAAGATTCCATGCAAGACGTAGTCGATGATGGGGAATCGCCAATCTCGGGGTTCGAACTCAGCATGAGTTGTGTGCACCTCCTGAACCTCCTCCTCTTTGTCCTCTTCATCGCAGAGTGGCACTAAGAGTTGGTGAGTTCTTACCGTAACAAATTGTTCTGTCCCGGGAGGCTGTGCCAATGATACCGCCAGAGCTGCTAACGCATCTGCGTAGGTGTTCTGTAACCGCGGAACGTGCTCGATAAAGAACCCTTCAAACGACTCCGCTAGCTCCACCGCCATCTTATGATATGGGATTAAATCCTGACTCCGGACTTCGTATTCTCCTTGGACTTGTTTGACTGTTAGTTGAGAATCACCGAAGGCTTCGAGATACTCAACCCCCAGCTCCTTGGCGAAGTTGAGTCCTATAATCAGTGCGTTATACTCTGCTACATTATTCGAGCACGGCTCGGTTAATGAGTAGGCTCGAGGCATCACATGTTTTCCCGGGGAAACTAAGACAACTCCAACTCCGGAGGAGACCTTAGAACATCCAGGAGCACTTGTGACATTAGCTGCCCGTGAAGCACCATCGAAGTACAAGCGCCACACTTGTTGGTGCGAAATTGCGTTGACTTCATGGGTTTCATCAGGTAGGTCGTCGTATATCTCGGCGGTGTCCGTAGTTGGATTAGCTGCCAAGAGATCACAGATGGCCTGTCCTTTTACTGACTTCTGCTGTTTGAAGTGCAGATCGTATTGGGACAAGAGTAAGGCCCATTTTGCTAACCGCCAGCTCATGGAAGCCGGTTGAGTCATGAACACTCGGACCGGGTTAACTTTGGAGATGACATAGATGGTCGTCCAACCAAGTAATGTCGCATCTTCTGGATGGCGAACACTAAGGCGAGACATTCTCTCTCAATCATGGGATATCGAGATTCCGCGCCCACCATGGTTCGGCTTAAGTAATACACCACCTGCTCGTGACCGTTATCGTCATCTTGTGCCAGCAATGCACTTAATGAGTGGCTCGTCGCCTTGATATAGATCAAGAACGGTTTGCCCGATTTCGGTGCAACGAGTACGGGAGGTTTCGAGAGATATTCTTTAATACTCTCGAATGCCTTTTGACAAGCATCGTCCCATACGAATGACACGCCCTTCTTTGTGAGCCTGGAGAACGGTTGGCATTTCCCTGAAAGGTTCGATATAAACCGACGGATATAAGCCAATCGCCCTTGCAGTCCTCTGAGCTCTTTGAGGTTCCTCGGAGGTTGCAATTCATTGATCGCCTTCACTTTATCCGGATCAATGTGAATACCTTTGGTGGTGACGACGAATCCCAGGAATTTGCCACTGGACATTCCGAGGAAAGACTTGGTTGGGTTCATCTTCAACTGGTGGGCCCGCATCAAGTCGAACATGGTCTTCAAGTCTTTAATGTGATCATTCTTATCACGAATTTTCACGACCAGATCATCCACGTAGCATTCGACAGTCTTTCGGAGATGCTCCTGAAAGATCTTCGACATAGCTCGCTGATATGTGGCACCTGCATTCTTCAAGCCAAAGGGCATGACTATGTAGCAGAAGACGCCGAGAGGCGTTCTAAATGCGGTATGCTTTTCATCATCTGGATGCATCTTTATCTGGTTGTAACCAGAGAAACCATCCATGAAAGACATCCTCTCGAACCCGCACGTGTTATCGATGATAACATCCGTGATGGGAAGAGGAAAATCATCTTTTGGGCAAGCAGCATTGAGATCCCTGAAGTCGATGCATATCCGGATCTTCCCGTTCTTCTTCAAGACCGGGACAATATTGGCAAGCCATTCTGGATGTTGCTCCTCCCGAATGAATCCTGAGTCGATGAGCTTTTTGACTTCAGCTTCGATCGCTTCCATCATTTGCGGACGAAACCGTCGTTGTTGTTGTTTGACTGGTTTGACGTCCGGCTTAATGTTGAGACGATGCACCGCTACATTTGGATCGAGATCTGGCATGTCTTCATAATTCCAGGCGAACACGTCGATATACTCCCGGATAAGGGAAATCAACTCCTCCTTCTCCTCAGGTAGGAGGCTGTCGCTAATGAATATCGGCTTTGGGTTCTCCTCGCTTCCCATATTCACCTGGACGACTTGGTCTTCGGTAGGAGGCTCTCTTTGCTCAAACCTATCACCGTACTGCATGCTTAAGTGATGAACCCACGGGTCTTCCCATGTCGGTATCTCATCATCTTCTTCTATTGTCGCTGGATCAACTGTAGTCATGTTCGACATTAGCTTCTTAAACACCTCACCAAGACTAGCGTCGGAATCCCAACCCGAAGAGTCGGAAGAATATCCCTTCCTAGTCTTGTTAGCAATTTGGTCGATGATTTGCCAGCCACACTCATCATCTGATGAGACATAGCCTATACCTCTTTTGTGGCGATAATAATCATCGGGTTTTCCCTTCGGTACATAGGCCATCCGGGGTGGAACCCGTGGACCTCGACCAAAGAAGAGACCCTCCCCGATCTTGAAGTCATACCCGTGCCTTTCCATCATGTTGCGCGCTTTCGCATCATATCTGGATAGATGACGGGCCGGTTTATCATCGTCGTCTTCCTCTTCCATGAAGTGGTCGGGTGTCGGAGATGCTCTTCCTTTGCTGTAGACGACCTCCTTTCCACCCCCAATCCCTGCGGGGATGAGAAGCGTTGTTCCGCAAGGGTCGTGTACCTGCTTCTTCGTCAAACAAAATGATTGAAGAGGTATATACAAATCAGGGTTAGCATAGAGTTCGTTAGTGATATCATCGAGACCCGTCGAGTACTCTAAATCATCGTTTATTGATAGTTCTTCGGCAAGTTGCCAATTACAACTATCTTCCGATGATTTATCATCGTCAAGATTGATTACAATGGGTACAATGTCGTTTAAAACAAAACCGCCATCATAATCAAACCCCGGTTCGGTATCAGCTTCATCTCCGTTGTCCGTTCCTTGGGCCGATGGTTCAGTATCGGATTCAGCACCGTATAAAAGGGAATCGGTGAAATAATTCTCCAATCCTTTGAACGGTTGCTTATCCGCGACCACCGTCTTGACTTTATTATCTGTGCCCACATATTTGAGGCATTGATGCAGAGTTGACGGGACTATAAGGTTACCGTGGATCCAAGGTCGACCCAACAGTAAATTATAGGATGTTTCCGCGTCAATCACATAGCATGTGACTTCCGACTTCAAATCCCCAATCTGGCATTTGATTCGGATCTTCCCCAAGGGTTTGGACCTGCTGGTGTTGAATCCATAAATCGTCGTGCCAGTGGACGCTAATTTGCTAGTCGGGATTCCGAGATGATGCATCAATCGGAACGGCATGATGCTAACAGCGGAACCCGGATCGACTTGGATCCGGTTGACAACGCTGGAGCCAATATGCCCGGTGAAATACAAGGGTCTATCATGCTTTGAGTTCTTCGTCTGCATATCTTCTTTGGTGAAAGAGATGCAGGGGAAGTGATGCGCCGCCAGATTGCATTGTTGGGCTGATGACTCTGGTTCTTCGGGTGATGGTTTGATCCGAGTCAAGAAGGCTTCAGAATCGCTCAAGGCTTCCTGTAGCGCTTTCCTTGTGTCCTTCGAAAGACGCAACAACTCGTAGAGAGTTATCCTAGCCGGGATGTTGGCCAATTGCGCCATGATATCAAAATGGGGCGGAGAGCTTGTATTCCCCGGTTTGTCTCTCCCAATCGGATGATTGAATCGAGATTGCCTCGGGTTCTGAGCTTCTTGACGTACAGGCTCTTTCCCTTTTTCTTTCTGCTGGACTTTCTCTGCAACTGCAGGTGT
>BQKN01001102.1:3768-27426 GCA_022839385.1 Asparagus kiusianus
CCCGTAATGTAAAAGACTCTAATATGTGATTTTGCTCTTTTCAAGGTGAAGAAAACCATTTTAGTTAAAAAGAAACTCTCAAACTCTCAACCGATAATAAAAGGATTACGACTAATTTACAGTTCATTTTACCTCTAAATCTTTACTTTTTCTTTCGTCAAGCAAAAACTAAGCTAATTCTTTTATGGTTGAGGGATATTTTTCTCTTTCCAAGTCAAGTATTAATCACATAATGAATTCGACTCAACAATATTAGTTTTTAGGGGTTAATTGAGAAAAGTTTATAGGGTTAAATCAAAAATTTGAATTTGAGATAGATTAACTACAACACCCCAAATTTGACGAACAAAGATTTACTCATTTTATTTACTCATTTTAAGTAGTTGAGGAGGGGTGGAGTTTGTAACATTTCCCCTATAGTTGAGGGAAAGTTTTTTAAAATTAACACTTAAACAAAGCACAATTTAAGACACATGTGACATTAATATATCTTATAAGAGTGAATTTTATAGCAAGTCTATCAGTATCTCTGAAAATCTTTTGCTACAAAATTCACAGAGAGAAATTTAATATTTATTTGGGATGTCTATGTGATCATTATGGTTCTTCTTATCTTTTATAAATTGTAATATATTATTTAACAAAATAAATTAAGTTGTTCATTTTATATGTCGCACCTTTATGAAGCATATAGTTTGGATATGAGTGTTATTACATTTTTTTAACTCTTTAACCTAAATTTTTGTGTATTATTCAATATTAGATAGATCTAAATTATTTTAGTAAAATACAATCCATATGTGTACAAAATATGTTTAAATCATTCTCAGATTATATTTTTTAGTTTTTTGAAATTAGAGAGTAATCGTTTTGACAAATTAATTAATTAGTTGAGAAGAAGTAGGAAGATTATAATATTAGATTTTGAAATTGATCACATAATTTATATTTTCTTTCTTGATTGAATTTGCATATTCTAACTTTAAAAATTCTAGAAAAATAGGTGCGAGTGATTTCTTTATAATTAAACAAAATCCTTTATGACCAGATAAAACGTACCATTTTACCTTGATGAATTCAATATTTATTTTTTTATTAATAATAATAGTTTTTTAGATATTGATGCTTACATCATTAATATTTTAAAATTAGAATTCCAAATCATTAAATTACTCTTATATCATTAATATTTTAAGGCTTCAAATCTCACTAATTATGTGGAAGGTAAAGTGTTGAAACCAACAAGATTTTATATATTAAAATATCTGAAACTTTTTAATATATTATGATAATCATAAACTTTTTTGCAATTATGTTATAGTAAATACATAAACTAAAAATCAACAATTATAATATTTGACCTTGTGCATTGCATGTGCATTTAACCTAGTGCTATATTAAATGTTACTGTAGCAACTAATGTAGCATGAATAGTACATTTTGGGTTCTCCCATTTGTATAGAGGAGTGAATATACTTGGATCGATCAAATTATATTATTACTTACAATTGATATGTTTTAGAGATAAAATATGTTCACAATCTTAAACTATAAAATAAACTGTATAGGCCCATGAGCAGATTTAGATGAGGCCCTTTGAAAGTTACAATAATCACATCTTGCTTAATATTACATATCCCAACCCGCATTTGTATTTTGTTATATAATATTTCTATAAGATAGAGCAAAAGCACCTGTAGCTCAACTGGTAAAATGATTTGATCATATATCCAGGTTCGACTCCTGGCAGGTGCATATTTTTTTAACATAATGCTGAAGGAGTTGGGGGCGGAGAGTATGTGGACAAACCTTTCCTAGTATGATCAATATTTTTGGGAAAATAAAAATATCTTCCAGCCTTTCAATCTCACAAACATTTTTTCAGAGATATAAAGTTTTTGAGAATATAAAAATATTTTCTGGTCTCTCTATCACATAGGGCCACAATTGAGTAGTACATTTTTGTGTCAGTTTTTTCATTTTTTTAATAAGCAGTCTAGAATCTAAGACAAGACCATGAGAGTCATATTAAAACGTCCTAACTGTCTCAATCACCTGCAGTTTGTTTTTCCTTTTGTCAGTCTTTGTTAGACTCTATATCCTAATTGAATCTTCTGATTCGTAAAAAATTTATTGGGTATACATAACATAGAACCACATATGAAATTAGTGTCAAACTTGATGATTGTCCTTAAAAAAATAATCGAACTCTTAAGATGAAACTCAATCCCCTGAGATAGACCTCTTATCCCATTCAAGTATATGAAATTATACAAAAAACAATAACAATGCCTCAACATAGATCACACTGCGGTTGACATCTGCTTCAAAGAAAAGAATGGAGCATGCCTCAAATCAAAGTAATATTTTTTCCCCAATAATATGTGTTTATGTCTGGTATCACACAGCTGATGGGGACTTTCCGCCGAGGGATGCAGTTCTGATCGTCGCACTAACGACGAAGAGAGAGAGAGAGAGGATGAGAGGTGGGGGCGACTCCTCCTTCGACTTTATGCCCGATCCTTGGACTGGAATTCCTGATCCTTCTGCACAAACAGGAAGAAGAAACCCGTAAGAAGGCGGGGACCGGTCCCCCAGTGGTACTTCCGACGGTCAAGTTAGCTGATGAGCTTGAGTGGGGTTTGAGGGAAGATCCGAGGATCATTGAGGTCCTGGTATTCATTACTCTTATTGAGTTTTTTTTATTTTTTAAAAGAAGGTGTAGCTTTTAGAATTGCTTAGTGTTTGAGCAAAAAGGGTTCAGAAGTCTTAAAAGAGAAAAAATATATATCCTTCGTCCTACCCCCTTACCTCCTTTATAGTCTATCGCCTCTAAGATTGACCTTTGGCTTTAACTATGCACAGGAGGGCGGTTGCGGGGTGAGCAGACATGCTTGTTTTCGTCAAAAGTCGTTTCCATTGCAGATTCCATTAAACTTCGATCGTTTACAAAAAATTACAATGAAAAATAAACAAAATTACAACTTTCGAGAAAATAACAGAAGTCGTTTATCAACTACTGTTTTCGTGGGACTTTGCCTGTGCCGGGAGTGCTTTGGCTCGTGGACCACCGATTCGTAGATCGTGAGGTTGTTTAGAGATCATTTCTTCGTTTATCGAAGTAGGGATCTGAAGCGAATATCTTATCGATGTAAGATGTTCACTCTTCCAAAGATCAAGTCTAAGCTTAGATCTCTAGGAATCACCAAACACTGTTTATGAAAGGTAAAAATTCTCTCTTTCTTCCTCAAAATCTTCAAAAGCTCAAGCCTTTTCTGCTCCAATCTGCTCTCTGCCCTTTATTTCGTGTCTAGGGAGGTATTTATAGGGGTAGGAGTGCACAACAGCGGAAATGGGGGCGAAACAACTGACCAGGTAACTGCTCTTTGGCCGCGGCAGCCGACACTACCGCGGCTGTTGGCGCGGCAGCGTGGACTGCCGCGGGCAAAGGGGCAGTTATAACCACGTTCCATCGTGTTTAAAACTATTCTCCTACGACCTTTAACCACCTTCTTTCGTGGTTCAACTGCTTTTCTACGTCAGCACACGTTCTATTTCAGATATTTTGCCACGTGGACTTCAAGAAATCATCGTATAACTGCTTGGTAATTGCTTGTGGCACTCCTGTAACATGCGCGCCACCATAGACTGCCGCGCCTTAGGCGTGCCACCTTGGGCTGTCGCGCCTAAGGCGCACCACCTTAGGCTGCCGCGCCTAAGGCGCGCCACTTTGATTGCCGCGGCTAAGGCATGTCACTCTGGGTTGTTTGTTGGTGTATTGATCATTGTATACACACTGTTCTTCTCTCATCCTTGAGTTGTATTTGGATATCTATGAGCATTTTTTGACGTCTACAAGGCTGCTGAGTCATCCTTCGCTTTACAGATGTCGGCTGACGACTGGAAGAGAAGTCATTCGTGCACAGTAGAGGACGTCTTGGAAATATCTCATATTCGATAGATGAGACTAGACGGAGGATAGACCGATTGTTTGGGCCTCCTTCCCTTTTCCAGATGGCGACTGGTGACTGGAGGGGAAGTCATTCGAGCACAGGAGAGTATCCTAGTGATATATGGGAAGTGACTTGTGGGCAAAGTGAGCTGTTTTCGCACGAGGTTCGTCAGAGTTAAGATCTTGATAGGATCGCTCAATCAAATGTGGTGTTGATTGATGTATATCTGAATGTGGCTTAGCTGGATCTTATCCCCTTAGAAAAGACGGGTCGATTTGTGAGTCGTCCATATGATTTTTCGACTAGTCAGTCGAGTGAGCTTCTGGTCGAGTAAACTGCCGAGAAGGTGGTCGAGCCGACTATTTGGGGAGTTGTCTCGACTTATGAGGGGTCGACTAATCCCGCACTTTGTGTCGCTAAAAGATGACTCGTCTCCTCGGCGGGTCAATAGACTTGCTCTTGGCTGAGCTTTTGGGCCACTGAGTTGGTTTGGACCATAATTTTTTTGGGCCTATGAAGGCAATCTTTCGACATCTTTATCTTTAAATGGTAAATTACCATAACAATATGTTTTCCGCTGAAAAGAACCATGCATTTTTATTTTTTAGCATCTTGTTAAGTATTCTGTGAAATTTTTAAGGTGTTTTTTTATAAATTTTAAATTTTTAGGGGTGTTTTTGTAATTTTTAAAAATCACAAGACAATTTCTCTAAAGTCAAAAAATTTCAGTTTCTATCCAGCATATGTTTTTCTAATTTCTCACTGAATTAAAATAAGTAAAATTTATAATTTTTAAGGTGTTTTAATAAAATTTTAAAATTGTAGGGGTGTTTTCGCAATTTAAAAAACTTGGAGTATATTTTTTACAAAGTCCGAAAACTTTTAGTTGATGGCTAGCATATGTTTTTTTTCTACGAACTAAAATAAGTAAAGGATTTGAATTATATCAAACGTATCTTTTTTATCCAATAACATGTTAAATCTCATTATGAATAAGATAAGTCATTTAATTAGCAATTCAAAGAATATAGGATAATTAGAATAGATTAGAATAACAATGTAATATTTAAAAAAATTTAATGGTAATATTGAACATGGAAAGATTTTCCCGAACTCGTATTTTTAAAGGGAGTATGATGATTTGTACAACATCGCTAGTTTAGCGGCTTAATTAATTATCAGATCGGTATTTAATTAGACCCAGTTCACCAATAGGACAATTTATCTAGAGACTCTACATTAAGTCAATTTAAATGAGTCAAAAGGTGCAGCAAGACCCGATTCGTGGGCAGCTAATATTTCGACGAGAAACCGTTATTTTTTGCCGGAAATATTACTCCCACCCCCTGATCATCCCTCAAAATTATTAATCTATACATAATCTATCATAATATGACAAAAGAGAGGGCATTTATATATGTGAAATCAGTCTTTTAAAAAGCTTATTCTTTTCTATCAACATTCTATCTACGGTTTTGGGTAAGTTTGGGGGTTGAGGTGGAGCCTTTGAAGAGGAGAATTGTGGAGGAAAATGAGACAGAGTTAGGAAGAAAGGGTGAGAACAGTGAGGACAGAGAAGATGAGGAGTTGACGACGGAGTGTAGATAAGGTAAAGGAAGATATTTTAAAGGGTTAATTCCATATAAAACCCCTTTATTTAGGTGAATACTCAATCACTTTGAGAGATAAGGGTATAAGAGAAATTTTTTAGCAAAAAAATAACAATCTCTCGCTGTAAAATTAGCCGCTGATAAATATTTAGGTCTTGTTACACCTTTGACTCATTAATTTAAAATGCATTAGTGTAAAGTTGCCTATTTAAAACATCCTATTGATAAAAATGGTCTAATTAAAATACTAATACGGTAATTTAACCCTAGTTTAGTTATTAGTTTAGTCATGTCCACTTACAATAACGTGTATAACAATTTGATACGCAAGGTTCTTTTCATGACTTACTTTATGAGAAAGCACATAGTTAGCTGGAATAGTTTCTGTATAACACTTTTGTTAATTTACTTATTAAGTTATATCTCCTGTTTAAGACTTGAATTGATTTTTTTTTTCAAAAATGAAGAAAACAAAATAAATGATATTTATTTTCAATTTTTGATTTTTAATGGTCCATTTATATATTCATTAATTCTAGATATCACTTTTGCGTAATGCTCATCATACCCAGATTACTTATTAAGAACTCAAATCATACGTTGAAAGTCCAAATTTCTTTCATCCAATTTACCTTAAAATTGATCAATATTTCTAGTAAAAAACTTTAGATGGTTGAAAATGTTTTTGGTGCAAAAGTTAGGATGACTTTATTTGTTAGTTAATTCAGATCGAATCACAAGCATAGTTTCCCTTTTGTTTTGCCAGCAACTTATAAAAATGCTAATTAAGTGTGTCTAATTGGGCCCGGTTTCTGAACTGGACTTGGCCGGGCTAACACCCAGCTAGGACCTAGGAAAAGCCCAGGTTTTCGGGTCAAACCAGGCTTCGGCCCAGATACGGTTTGCCTCGGCGAGCCCGCACCGGGCCCGGCCCGGCCAAGAAAATCCTGAGGAATCAGCATTTATTCTTTACATTACGTTGTATACAAACATTCGGATCTTTATTTTAGAAATTACAGAAAAAGTCGGATCACATCGTCTCATCAGATAACTGGCCCTGTGATGATGACTGGACCTTCATGCACAGATTTTTCATAGCATGCAGAGCGAACCACATATATCTAAACTAAATTAATCCAGATAATAGGATATAAACTAAAAACGACATTACATATGTGTAGGTTCCTAGAATATGATTTATGTGGAAACGCATATATAGGGGCAGGACCCAAAATTGAACACCTGTAAAATTGCATCTACGAGTGATGTGATTGACGACTTAAGCTTATATAAGAAAGAAAAATTTGGTCATATGAACACACACAAAAGAGAAGAACAAAAAGCATAGATAGAAAAAAATATATAATTTTAGAGATCCTGTCGATCTCCGACGTACGTGTATGGATAGTTAGGGGCTGTTTGGTTGCTTTCCTTCATTTTTCGAATACCATTTTTCTTCACTTTCATGGAAAGTGTTTCTTGTGTTTGTTTCACCAAAAAATATGGGGGCGAAAGTACTTTCCACCACTTTTCTTAGTGTGGTTCTACTTGAAAAAAGAAGAAAACAATTGGTGTGTGAATAGACTATGGTCACCATGGTGTGCTTACCACCCGTATAGGATAAATTTATCTCTGTGAATTTGAGAATTTGAGTACCACAAATTGTTGCATTAAGAAATTCTGGAATCTTTATATGTAAGTCATAACTTCAAAGATAACAGGAAGGTGCGCATAAAAAAGCTGATTTGCTGAAATTTGAAGGTCAAATGCATTCATAACAATACCACTACATTGACTAACCAAGGAGCAGTGTGCAGTAACATTTAACAACACAAAATCGGAACTTGACAATAAAATTAAGAGACAAAAAAAAAGTGAGGCCTCTGATTCGATACATACCACTCTGCCCCTTTGAAGCCCAATCGAACCCACCCCAGCACTAAAACCCTGATCAAGCTCTTTCTGCAGTTTTTGTGTGAAGGAGTAGTGCTAAAGGGACCTTAAATGGAACATGTGAGGTGGCGGCTCCCTGTCCCATGATACACTATTCATAATAGTGCATCATGGGATAGAGAGCCGTCATCTCATCTGTTCCATTTAGGGTCCCATGTTTTTGGGTCCCTGTAACACTACTCTTGTGTGAAACAAACAGCCGCTCCGTTTGGTTGTATGTTTTTACCATGTAAAAGGATGGAAAGTGTAAAAAAGTGGGTCCCAATGTCAGCTTTCATCACTTTCAATTGTTTGTTTGAAGTTGTGAAAATAGTGTAAAGTGATTTCATATGCTGATGTGGCTTGTAAAGTGGTTTCATAAAAAAAAGACATGATTTTAGGAGAAAGCTGACATTGAAGTCAGGAAAAAATAATAAAAAATAATTCCAACCAATATGATCATTTGAGTAGGGACCACTTTTTACACTTTCCAAACAAACAATTAAAGTTACATTTGAAAACCAAACAAGCAATTTATGATTCCAATGGAATCAAAAACAAGCAAAGAAAAATATAAAAGTGAAATTGATGAGGTGAACAACAACTTTCCAAGTTGTGTCATAAATACACAACTTTACCAACAACAACCAAACAGCCCCTTAAAGGATTATATTGGGAATTGTGACTATTAATAGTGTAAGTCACTCCACCCCTGCGACGGTGGTTCTGATGGAATCCCGTTTGAAACTTTAAGGGCTAATTTGTAAATTTTAAATATCAGGTGCTAATATCAAAACTATTCCGGGGTCGGTTGCCCGAACTATTTCCTCTTCGTTGTCCGCGACCCATTCGTTCAGCGTTCACTGATGAGCTCTAGCATCACCTCCGACATCAAAACTCAGAAGGTAATCTAAATTCCTTACCCCCACTTCTCTTGAATTTTAATTTAGTTTTCATGAAATGAGGTTAGCACTAGAAAAAAGGGGGCCAATTGTTCTAGGGTTTTGAAAACCCAAAAATTTGATAGGCTTTATCTATTTGTTTTCGTGGGTGACTTATTAATTGTGTGATAGATTCATGAAAATTTTGTAATTTGTATATTATTAGGAGTACCATTGAAATCTGTATGTTACGGGTTTTGTGTTTACTCAGTCATTTTGTCGAGCATCTTTACGTCATCAATACAACGTGGGCTTTTCTTTTTTTTTTTCCTTCACGATCTAGTTTTGTTATATAGATATGTGTTTTCTGTTAACAAATGCCATGGTATATAATCGTGAAAGATATAATTCTAAGTAAAATACTCGTGCGGTGTGTTTGACAAATTTATGAAAAATCGAAAGATACACATGACTGATCTTATAACTTTGATGCTTACTAGGGTGTGTTGTATTGTAGGCTTTCATGTGCCTTTTATAATTGAATAACTTGAAGTTAAAAGATTATCTTAAGATATTAGCAGCTTGTTGATCATATCTCGGATATCAATATCATGGTGCTTCATCATTTTTGGTCTGATGAGAATACACTTGGCAAAACTAGTGTGAGATGTGGAGCAATATGGCCATTTATCCCATAAATGTAGTTTTAGCTCTGGTCTTATTTCCTCAAGCAATGTGTGGTGAGTAATAAACGATACTGATTTTTTGTTTTGTCACTGATTGGTAAATCAAGGAATGCTTACGGATTGGAGGTTAAAGAAGCTTTTGTGATTTTTTTTTTAAATTTCCATCATTTCGTAATACTATTTTTTCACTCACGGTAAGTGCAGACTAGAGCCAGTTTCTCATCATTCCTATCACTTTTTCTGCGTTGTACTGAAATGAATTGATAAAGTTCATGCATCGTTGCTAAGTGATCAGGTATTGAGTGTAAACCCTCTATTTTTAGTGTGTTTTTCTTCTCTTTAAAAATTCTTTGGTTTCTTAATTTAATGACTACGAAGTTATGATTTTGGCCATATGCCATTTTCCCTTTTTTTTAAGGCCTAATGTGTCAGCTTACTTATTGTCGTGGAAACTATACATTTCAAGTTATGTGTTTATATCTTTTAAATCAGAAAAAAGGTCTGGACTAAAGAACACAGTTATAATGTAGATTGTTTGGATTTAAGCAATTAGGGGGAACCATTAATCTTCATATCAGAAGATAACTCTGTTAGACGCATACATACATATATCCAAAGTCATTTATGCCTTTACCTTGCTCGTCATCCCCTGTGTGGACGCTCAATTTCCTTTTTATTTCTTTTCTCACATAATATGCTATGAACTGTTTGCTTGGTTTCTCAGATCATAGAGTCAGGAATTATTCACGCGAATACAAGACCTCTTCAAGACAAGGTTCTAATATGAATACTGTGATCTGAAGAGAAATTTCAGTGGGATCAGTTTTGATATGTCTTTCAAGTGAGAGGAAAGACATAATAGCAAGATATAATACTTTGCTATCATAATGGCTCCCTCATTGGACTTGCAGGCATTTATAGCTCGTGCTCGTGTCTTGAAGCTCTACCGGCAAGCTCTGCGGACTGCTCGCAGGGCCCCGATTCATGCAAGAGGTGTGGTTACTGTGTTTTAATTGTAGAGTAATGAGTAAAAAGAAAGTGAAAAATGTTATCAGGGCATGCTAGCATAGAGCTTCTGTACGCTAGATATAAACACTAGAATACATCACATAAGCATTGGTCTAAGGCAAATTTATTGGATGCCTAATCCAATTTCCTTAGTTGATAGCTCATTTATGGCTATGTTCATGTTTGCATATACATCTATGAGCTATAGGCATATCCTTGTGTTCGATTTTCAAGTTGTCTCATGTGAACAGCCGAAACATTGGAAGACATATACTGGCAATATCTATTAATGACAACTTTAAATTGGGGGTTTTAGAGAAACTTCCATCTTTTCTTCTTTACCTCTTCATGTGCGAAACCAGGGTAGAAGTTCCCGAAGATAACCGACCCTGATTATGCCAACCATGGTACAGTCGATTGGAGGGCCATGTAAATGTTCTCTACATGTTTAATGCAAACCTTTTAACACTATTTACTTGTTATGCTCATTTACTAAAAATAAAGTCACATACTTCTAAATTGGACATATTTCCAAATTATACGATTTTAAACTTGCATACCAGATTTACATATGAAACGTCTTTCAGCAACTTGATTTTGGTGGGGGGATATGTGGGTGATATTAATATCAGAATTTCAGCCTCTGTTTCATAACTAATTCTTATAAAAATTCAGATTGTTTTTTTGATTTGTTATTTGTTTCAGATGAGCTGAGAAATACAATGAGGCAGGAGATAGAAAAGAACCGGCACTGTGATGACAAGCAGAAAATACGCTTCCTCGTCAGTGAAGGATATCAGAGATTGAAAGAACTCGATGAAATGCTCGATATGCAGGGTCACAGATAGATATATGTGGTCCTGAACCGTAGGGTAGTTTTAGTTCTTGTGACGTTAGCAAAAGATTGAGTGCGGATTTATATATGTTGTATCATTCAAATTTATTCTTGAAAAATCTCAGTTTGGAGATAACCTTGTCGTTGAGGAAGTTAGTTTGTAATTCTGCCATTTCTCGGCTCGAGGATTCTTTGAGTTTTTGTTTAGGTTAACCACGTGGTGCAAATGTCTAGCAATAGATCATTTTTGTATTTTTAATTGACGTTGAATGAATATTATCATTTCTTTATACCATCTCAATAGTATGTCTTGGTAATAATAGTGAAATAGTGGTACGGTATTTTTAAGCTTAGGAAACTAAAGGTTTCTTAACTTTTTGTTGATCCTTTTGTAATACTAGTTGAGATGCACGTGCAATACATGTGGTTGAATATCATGATTATTTAAATTGATAAAAATAGAGTAAAAATAAAGAAAGGGAACAAAGTGTTTTGTGGGATTGGTCAATAACTCAATAATATCTCTCTCAAATAAAATATTGTCATTGTTTCCTTCAACCCAGACTGTAATCACGTGATCTATTATGTGAGTTATAAACACATTCATCTAGTACAACATCTCTATTTATTAGTATCTTGAAGTCTTTAAAAGATGGGTGATCATTCAATTCATAAAGGAATTTTGCATATGAATTACTTGCAATATGTCCATTAAACTTTTAGTTGTGATGTGACTTATTTTCACGTTAACTTTTTACCCAAAGAGTTAGAAGTTATTTGAAATTAGATTTTAAAAAATGAAATTTTTTGTGAAATTCACACTCTACTGGATCAGATGATATTCTCTACAAGTAAGATCTGCTCATTGAAGCCCTTAATTAGTTGAAATTAGGGGTGGAAACTGTTGTGCGCAGCGAAAATTTTGGCAGCATCTCCGGTGCGCAAGGTGCACAACAAGAGATTAGATCGTAAGAATTCCTGTCTCACAAAGGAAACAAGAATCTGAAGCGGATATCTTAACAAAGTGAGATATCGGCTCTTCCTCTCATCAGTTCTAGGACTGACCTGTCGAGGGATCCTACAAGCTTTTACAAATCACGGCAAGAACACAAATTTTTACGTGGTTCGGCAAACTGCCTACGTCCACGGGGCAAGGAGGGGGGAGATCTACTATTAGAGGGGGGATAATACAACTAGGGTTTACAATCACTCAATCTAAACCCTCACACAATTATCTCTCTCAAAAGCACAGCCTCCAAATAAGATTTTTCTCCTCTGCATGAAGCCTTGTACTTTCTGCAATTTTCTCTTCTTTTGCACGCATTCCAAGCTTCTGTCTCTGCGCAAAACTTCTGCAGCCGCCTTTTTTTCTCTTTCTCCGCTCCCCTGTTACACGCCTTTGCACCCCCTTCTGAAAACCTAGGAGTCAAGCTATATATATAGCTGATGTGATCGGGTGGGCCTGCTTTGTATGCTGAACAAACTCCTTCCATGCGGTTTCCTGACTTCGTGGCCTTCTTTACCCGCTGAACAAACTCCTTCCACGCGTTCACTTCGTGGCCCCCATAAGAAAAAAGAAAACGCGTCTCATTCACCTCCAAAGTTCCCAGCTAGCAATCACATGGGCGTGGTCCCACATTCACAATTCTCTACATCGGCAAAGTTTTTCCAAAACTGAGCCGACATCAACCAAACCAAATGTCTCACTTGTTACGTCCAGTACGAAGTGAACAATTCACGACAACGGACTCAATCCACAACAAGTCAAGAACCCAAATGAGAATGTAAACATTCTCCAAATATCGGTATCAACTCACCAAATCGATCTCACCCCCATCAAATAATCCAACCCGGCTGTATCATAAAGACTGCCTATGTATCCTCTTGCCCAAGGAATCAAGCCGAACGTAGTTCACCCAAATGGCCTCCAAAGGCCTCAATCCACTAGAAGAGTTCGCAACCCTTCTCTAATATCATCAACTCTGCGGCTGATAGCACCTCCAATGGCCCTAAACTGAAACAATCCAAACATCTCCACCTGAGATGAACCAATGACCATATCTAAACTATGTCTGCCAGCTGCACTCGAATCAAAACCCAACTCATCATATGCACCAAAATCCAAATGATCCATAAGCTGTGTCACCTCAGATGGAATCCCAAATGATACAGTATGATCTGGAGTCTCCACCCAACGTGGAGTAGCATCACTCTCCACCTGCTGCGATGTCCTAATGATCTGATCACCACTCTCCACCTGCCGAGAGTTAAACGCGACATACCTGCTCAGAACAAAGTCAGAAGCCAATATCTGATAATTAAACACGCCTCTGAATTCTAAATGTGCTATCGGATCAAATCTCACATCCACGATGTGACCAAGTGCTGGATAGCCAAACATCCGACGCAACCCAAAATCTAAAGCAGCTCCATCAGATCCCATATCTCTACATGCAGCAGTCGACAACCTATACATGAGACGGCCCAAACATATCATAGCCCGCACACCAATGCCAATGCTCGACATCAAACGCCGATCCTCCTCCAGAAAGGAACAACTCCCCAAATCTGCCATCTCATCACGTCGCCTCAAAGTTTTCACACCAATGAAGTGTCTCCAATTGCCGTGAGCTCGGTACAAATGCAGAAATAGGTCCCTCTTATTCCTCCCTCTAACATCAGACTGAAGTACCTTCATCTTTCTGCCAATACACTTCCTCCATTTGTTACGGGTTTCTAGGACTTCACACCAACGAGACTTGGTTGCAACCCACCAATGCCTAGAGCAATCCCTAACTGCGAAAACCACATACCTATTACCTCCCAATAATGCTCCCTTGGAAGGCCCCCGAATGCCTGAATGAACACCCATCAGAAGACCCATCGAATGATGGATAGAAGTGCCAAACTCCACCTCGGTCTTCTTGCTCATACCAATGGGTTCACAGGATTTCAAACTGTAGGTCAAAGCACTCCTCAATAACCTATACACGGTATTACCAATCAAATAACCCAGCATCAAACAACGCCACAGTCTAGCAGAATCTGATGAAGTCGTCATCTCCTTATCAATCGCCGTGCTTCCAAGCAAATAATACAAATTGCTCCTTCTGACGCCCTTCATCACAACCATGGATCCCAATGTGACCTTCAAACGTGCATCCACCAAGGTTACTTTATAGCCAGATGCCACTAAAGCTCCTAGTGAAATGATGTTCTTCGACAACTGCGGAACGAACCTCACTTCATCCAACTCCTGAATCACTCCGTCATACATCCGAATACGAACGGTACTAATACCACCAATAGAGCATGCATGTCCATTACCTATGAGCACAACATCCTCTCCTTCCAACTTCTGAAAGCTGGAGAACCAATCCCTCCTAGGGCAAACATGGTATGAAGCACCCAAATCCAACATCCACTCTGTAGAGTTGGCAACACAAACTGACGGTAGTGCAGACAATGAATAGCCCGAAGAATCCGAATCTAAATTGTCGCCATTATTCTTGACAACATTCACATCTGAAGCTTGTACAGCTTTCCCCTTATTCTTCTCGGCTCGATCTAACTTTGGGCATTCGGCTTTCCAATGTCCATCCTCTTTACAAAAGACACACTGATTTCTACGAATCCCACGATGTGCACTTCTAGACCGTGACCTTCTGCTTCGGTTTGAACCACGGTCTTGAACTACTAATGCATCTCCCGATGCTTTCTCGGAGGACTCATCAACACTCTTCCTCAACTCATAATTCACCAACACTGAGGTCACCTCCTTGTAACTAACAGTAGTTCTTCCATTAATCATAGTTAGGAAAAAAGTACCATAATCATCATCGGGCACGGACACAAAAGTAGCATCGCCTTGTTTTCATCCTCAACCACGATATCCACATTAGCCATGTCTAAAAGTAGCTTTGTGAAGTTGTTAACATGCTCCCTAATGGAAACTCTCCTCTTCATCTTGAACTGGTAAAACTTCTTCTTCAAGTGAAGCCGATCTCAATGCTCTTAGTAAGATACTTTTCATTGAGTGTTTCCCACATCTTCTTCGCCGACGTCTCGTTCATCACGTCATAAATAAGATCCGACGTCAAGCATGACCGAATAACTCCACACGCCCTACTATTCATCTTCTTCCAAACCTTAGCTTCCATATCAACAGGTTTCTTGTAACTCAAGAGTCTCTTCCAAATTCTGAGCGTCCAAGGTATCCATCACCTGACACCTCCACAATTCGAAATTAATCTTGCCGTCGAACTTCGGAACGTCAATCTTCATGTTATTGATGCTCAAACTATGTATCATCATCGTAAGTGACGATCCCGATGTGCTTGTTTCACCCATGTTGTCAATCTAACTCTTTAAATAAGAATCCAACAGCGAATCCTTCGAACAAGCTCCCAAGTCCAACCCGAAGCTCTGATACCACTTGTTGTGCGCAGCGAAAATTTTGACAGCATCTCCGGTGCGCAAGGTGCACAACAAGAGATTAGATCGTAAGAATTCCTGTCTCACAAAGGAAACAAGAATCTGAAGCGGATATCTTAACAAAGTGAGATATCGGCTCTTCCTCTCATCAGTTCTAGGACTGACCTGTCAAGGGATCCTACAAGCTATTACAAATCACGGCAAGAACACAAATTTTTACGTGGTTCGGCAAACTGCCTACGTCCACGGGGCAAGGAGAGGGGAGATCTACTATTAGAGGGGAGATAATACAACTAGGGTTTACAATCACTCAATCTAAACCGTCACACAATTATCTCTCTCAAAAGCACAGCCGCCAAATAAGATTTTTCTCCTCTGCACGAAGCCTTGTACTTTCTGCAATTTTCTCTTCTTTTGCACGCAGTCCAAGCTTCTGTCTCTGCACAAAACTTCTGCAGCCGCCTTTTTTTCTCTTTCTCCGCTCCCCTGTTACACGCCTTCGCACCCCCTTCTGAAAACCTAGGAATGCAAGCTATATATATATAGTTGATGTGATCGGGTGGGCCTGCTTTATCCGTTGAACAAACTCCTTCCATGCGGTTTCCTGACTTCGTGGCCTTCTTTACCCGCTGAACAAACTCCTTCCACACGTTCACTTCGTGGCCCCCACAAGAAAAAAGAAAACGAGTCTCATTCACCTCTAAAGTTCCTGGCTAGCAATCACATGGGCGTGGTCCCACGTTCACAGAAACTAATCAAAATAGGATCAAATAAGAATCCATTATTTTAATTTATTTGTACGCGGTTCATATTTAGCTATCCATATTCATATTCAAAATAAATATGTTATCTGCATTTAAGTTCAATTGGAATATTTCACGAATGTTTGTTGATACTGTACGTTTAGGTAGTCTTTGCGAATTATCCGGTTCATATTCGTTAAATATTTGTTATTCCATCTTAGTTTTATAATAGAACCAAACATTACACTTCCATTGAATATGCTATTTAGTAATAAAAACATTAGAATCATGGCGTGGAGGAGGATTTTGTCTTCATGCGTTTGTTTCGGATTTGGTCTTTTGGTCAAGATTATTATATATATATTTATTTTGACTCTTGCTTGTTAATTTTCGTCTTTTAGTGAGAAGCTTCCGTACGTAGATCCCTATTTAGTTTTTGCCATTACTGTTGTCTGTTGTTTAGAAAATTTTCTCGATCCCCTCTTCTTTTGTACTTCAGCATACTTTTTTATTTTAGAGGTGTTTCTTTAAATTCTTACTAATAAAACATTGGCGAAACTTAGTTCCACTCACCATCTTTTCTAAAAATAAAAATAAGAAATGGATGTAATTATACATCTTGCAGGGTAACAATGAATTATCATATAACAATTACGTATGCATGAGATAGCTTGTTTTTTCCTAAAGGCCACAAACTTTTCTTTTCTTTTCTTTTCTTTTCAATATTTTCTAGCTACCTCCTGTATACTTGCACATCATTAGTCCACAAGCTGTATATATTCATGGAAAAAGAAAATGAATTGAAAATGAAGAAGAAAACAACATAATTAACCAACTGACTAGACGATAATTAGAAAATACTAAAACAATAATTAAGCACGTGTATTATATGATGTTTGAAAGTGATCAGTATATATAGCACCATCTATCATGAGTTCTCACTCTGAACTCATACCAAATTAAGGAAAGACTAACTCATGATTCCACCACCACCACCACCACCAGCATCGATCATAACTAGGGAAGGTCCTGACGAACCAGGCCGTAGGTAACAAAGGCGACGAGGAGGAGCAGCAGAACCAGCAAAGCGACCGTCACGGACGTGGCTGCTGCGCGCACGGCGGACACCCGGTTGTCGGGGACGAGGGCGAGGGCGAAGGTGAGGCCGTAGAGGAGGATGCCGAGCGCGATGAGCGCGGTGAGGTCGAGGGCGTAGGCCGCAGTCAGGAGGTAGTGGGAGTGAAGACCCCCGGGCGTGGGCAGCAAAATGGGAGGAGCGGCGACTGAGGGTGAATTTACCCGGATCCCTCTCCCCCTGAACTGATTGCTGCTGCCCGGCAGCAAATCCGTCAGTTGCTCCTCCTGCGGAGCCGAGGGTCTGGCTATTGTCAGGGATGGCGACAACGTGGACATCATCATCACCTTCTCGGCCATCATTATAATCACAAATCTGGACCTCCTCCTCGATCCCCTGCAAGAAGACCGACCAGAGACGAGATCGGAAGGGGTGCGTGAGATATAGAATATTAGGAAACGGGGAACAAAAATAAGCGGACTAGCTACTTATAAATTAATAGCCAGATAGGAGTATTAGCTTTCTCCATATAATTAGCTTCCTCCTCCTCCTCCTGATGATGAACATCAGTAGCTCCTCCTCCTCCTCCTCCTGCAGCCGCCGCCGCCCCCGTGTTGGTAGTCATCTCAGTCTGATCAACGGTACCGTGGTGGGGAGAGCCACCGGTCTCGATATCATGGCCGATGCTACCAACCCTGCCAATAACATCGGATATCTGCTGGTTCCCCATTTGCCAGTACTAGCTGCTGCTGCAATAAGAGATCGAAGGGGTGAGATCGATATAACCAGATCGAGGTGACTATTTTTTTTTTTTTTTTTTTGATTTTATTGGTAAGAGGATGAATGTTGGTGCTGATCTGCATGAGGCCGGAGAGGTGCTGCTCTGCATGCGGAGGGTGGGATTATATATAATAGCCAGGGTCTTGGTGAGGGAATCTTGAAACGAAGCTCGATCGATCACAGAGTTGTCGTGTTTGGTTCCAAAGAAAAATGAGGAAAAGGAAAATGAAAAGAAGAATAAAAAAAAGAGAGAATTAATGAAAGCGAAATGAGTTTCTTTCTCACCTCAGATATCATTATCAAGGAAGCTATATATAGCCGACATTTAGAAAAGGAGATTCTAACCTTAATTAACGACAAGAAAGTATGTGTCATAAAGTTAGTCATACACGATCAGCCGTCTCAGTACTCCTGCCTGCCCTAAATCAAAATCAAACCCAAATCAAAAATTAAAAATAAAAAAACCAAATCAAACCCCCCCCCCCCACGAACTGGCAAGGCAAGTATGAAAAGCTAGAGCCGTTTCACACAGACCTGAACCTAACCGTTTTTTCTCTCTCTAGAAACCCTAACCCTAAATCAACAAACTCAACCTAACCGTGTTTCAAAACTTAACAAAAAAACACTTAAAATAAAAAATTATAAATAATATCGCCTTATAAAATAGAAAATTACAAACAAAAATTACAAACAACCCCCGACAATTCCTAAACTAAAATACCCTCAAAAAAATTATAAAAGACAACCTAAAAACTCAAAACATACTAGTAACAATGAAAATTTCAAACCATACAAGTAGTCCCCAGAAATTTTTTGAACTTACAAAAAAACACCCTAAAATTTTGACAATTATAAAAAACATCTCAAAAATCAAACTAAAAAACAAACTAAAAATTTTAAATCTAAAACATTATAATGAAAATACAAAGAACCCCAAATGTTTTGAAATTTGTAGAAAGAACCCTAAAACTAAAAAAAACTTAGAAAACACCATAAAAATTCTAAATTAACAAAAAAAATGAAAATTTGAAACATAAAACGATAAACAAAAAAATCTAAGAATTACATATAGACCCCTAAAATGTTTCAAAATTGTAAAAACACCCTAACACTCTTAAATTTTGCCAAAAAATACCCTCACAAATTTAACACTTATAGAAAAAGCTTGAAATTTTCAAACCTAAAATAGAACACTAGAAATCTATGAATTCCAAACAGCCCCCTAAAATCTTAGAATTTATAAAAAATGCCCGAAGCTTTCAAAGTCGCAATAAACACCCTCAAAAGTTCAAATTTTACAACAAACTATGTGAATATTTCAAACATACAGATAGTACATTGAAAATATTAAAACTACAAATAGCCCCATAAAAATTTTAGGATTTGCATAAAACACCCCAAACTTCTAAAACATAAAACAACACCCTTAAGAATTTAAAATTTGCAAAAAGAGACTAAAAATGTCAAACCCATACTGAAAATTTTAAGAATTATAAATAGTGCTCTGTAAATTTTTTATTTGCAAAAAACACCCTAAAACATTTAAAACTTTCAAAAAACACTAAAAATACAAACTTTTCTGGAAACTCCCACAAAAAATTAGCCTACAAATAGTAAATTGAAAATCTAGGAGCATAAGCAGCCTCTCAAATTTTTTAGAATTTGAAAAAAAATGCCCTAAAACTTTAGCAGTTGCAAAAAACACTGTAAATATTTTTTTAGCATTTATAAGAAACATCCTGAAAAGATAAAAAATTACCGAGAAGTTTTTTAATTTAATTTTGAGGGTGTTTTTAGCAATTTTTAAAACATTTAGGGTGTTTTCTACAAAGTTGAAATTCTTAATTAACTCGCTACTTGTAATTCTTAGATTTTTAGTATATTGGTTGTCATCTTGAATTTCTAATGACATTCTTAATTAACTGGCTACTTCAAACTTTTAGAGACCATTTGGTGAACTACGTAAGGCTTGATTCTTTGGGCAGGAGGATATGTAGGTAGTTATTTTATGATGCAGCCGATTTGATGAGTTGATACCGATGTTTGGAGAGTGGTCACATTCTTATTTGGGCCTCGACTTGTTGTGGATTGAGTCCGTTATCGTGGTTTTGTTCTACTTCGTACTAGACGCAATAAGTGAGACATTTGTTTTGGTTGGTGTAGGCTCAGTTTTGAGAAAACTTTGCCGAGGTGGAGAATTGTAGATTTGGCGAAGGGTTCGAAGAAGAACATGTTTTGAGAAACAGTAAACATTTTGGAAGTTTCACGGTCTACCGCGAGTGGCGCGGCGGTCGACCGCAAACGTACACGTAGCCTGGGAGGTCTCTAGACTTTTGGCGGTCGACCACAGTGGCAGGTCCGGTCGACCGGCCAAACCATGTAGTAATTATTAGTTTCTGTCATTGGTTTCGGTTGACCGCACGTGTCTCGGCGGTTGACCGCGAGTTTGGTCTGGGCCTGCTTCGGTTTCCTGCACTGTTTGAGTTTTCTATTTAATATAAATAGAAGCACGATTTGTTTAGGGTTTATCGATCAGATTGATTGAGTTTTCGGGGTAGCTTGAAGGAGAGTTTTGAGCACAAAAAAGAGAGTTCTTTCTGAGAAATTTGTTTGAGGGTTTTGTGAGAGATTTGAGAGTTTAGTTTGGGAGATCATTTGTGAGCTTTTGTGTGATCTTGTAATCTCTATTTTGTATTATCTTTCTCTATAGTGAAAACTCATTCTCTTCTTGCCCCGTGGACGTATACAATTTGCTGAACCACGTTATACCTCGGTGTTTGAGTTTGTGCTATTATTAGTTGGTTTGTGTGTCTTCTCTCTCGGCAAATTTGTGAATCCTCAGAACACGCGCGCGCTGCGCCCCCAACACACACACTCGAGCCCAAGTATAAATTATTGGAAGTACTACGTAACTAAGAGCCGGGAGAATATATATATATGCTGGTGGTGTACATTTTAGATAAAATATGGGAGAGAGGGCAAGGAAAGATAAAGAAAACTCCTTACCCTCTCCGTTCTTATCTCAAGGCTCCATTTGAAAGGTGATGACAAACTTCTATTAATTGGAAGAGAATCTAAGATGACGAGGAACACTTTTACTCTTAGACAACTTTTTAACCATGCGAATGAACAGGAGCGGCGATTCGTCAGGCGATGGGACAGACGTCGGAAAATATCACATCGCTTTTGGGAGATGTGGTCGAAGTCATAACCGTCTCCGATGATGTTATGTTTAAAAAGGAAGCTTCTAAATGCAAAGCCATGCTGTATGTCAGAGATGCCTCAAAGATCCCCCGAGTCGTCAAGTTCCGATATGAATCTCCTGATAACATACATATCATGGAAGGTTGTGTACGGTTGAGAGTAGTTGGTAAAGTGTTGCCAGATTCAAAATCAAGCTGCAGGGAATATTACGAAAGCTTCATCAGAAAAGAATGAGTTCCTTCTTCCTCTTCAGAGGAGTTGCCACCTCCTCCGCCTCTCCCTCCTCGCAACGAGGAGGTGGTTCAGCCAGTTCAGAGAATCACTTCTCCTCACCAGGACCCCAAAGGAAAAAAGCCGATGATGCAGTCTAGTGCCCCCCCACAAGATCACTTCCCCTTAATCAAGAATGTTGAAATTCCAGACCTGATGGAAGTTACATACAAAGGTGTTAAGCTCCATGTAGCTAAGTCTTCTTGGGAAAAATTGCAACTGGTTCTTTCTCCTGAAGAGGAAAGTGTTCAAGATCCTCCTCCAGCCCCACCGATACAAGACAAATCTCTGGACAATAGCTCATCAGATTCTATGGACAACATTTCTTCCTCTGGCCCGCCTCCAGGTTTTGGGAAAGTCAAAGCTAGATCAAAACATGTTCAGAAGAAAGCCTCCAAAAGCTCTTTGTCTCTTCATCCCTTCAAGAGGCATCTAGCCCTTCAGAAAATCAGCAAGCATCCAGGTATCTCCAAGAGCAGATCCTCCTCCTCTTCTTCTGCTTCTACTTTACCAGTCAATTCTTTGAATTTAGACAAACTGAGGGAAATATCCATCAACTGTGGCATTAAGGAGCCGATAGATCCTTCCGAGTTAGAAGACATTCTTTCTAAGGAACATCTAGGGTATAAATCCTAGTGTCAGAGCCTCCTTCCTTCCCCAGTTGTTCTCCCCCCTTTTTCTTTTTTCTAATGATTTTTGGATCATAGAATGTGAGAGGTCTTAATAATCCGGCGAAGCGTCGTTTGGTGAAGGAATGTATTAAGATGGCTAAGGTGGACATTGTGGGCCTGCAGGAAACCAAATTAAACTCTTCCAGACCTAACCTCTTGAAATCCCTAGGTGGGGGTTCTATTTCCTCATGGATCTCTTTAGAGGCCTCTGAATCTAGAGGAGGTGTTCTTTTGGGTTGGAATGATGATCTCTTCTCCTGTTCTTCCTCCTCAGCAGATATTTTCTCGGTTTCAGCTTTTCTCACTCACAAGCCATCCAACTGGTCTTTTGTAGTCACCACAGTCTATGCTCCCTGTGACCCTTCTAACAAGGAAGTCTGCTGGTGGGAACTTAAGAGGCTCAAAAACTCCTTTTCTCTCCCGTGGATTGTTTTTGGGGACTTTAATATGACCTTCCATTCATCCGAAAGAAGTGGCAGATCGGGTTCTCTTAGAGATATGTCTACCTTCAGAAACCTCATCGATTCCCTCCACCTCTCTGATCTACCCCTTAGTGGTAGAAAATTTACTTGGTCAAATTGTAGATCCAATCCAGTCATGGCTAGATTGGATAGGTTCCTGATATCTTCTGAGTTTGATCTTAAGTTCCCCTTTCTTATTCAATACGCCCACAAAGCCCCTTGTTCTGATCATTGTCCTATCATTCTTGATACAAATGCACCAAAACCCCCTCCTCTTTTCAGATTTGAAAAATGCTGGTTTTCCCACCCCTCCTTTTCAGATTTCATTATCTCCAGCTGGTCTTCTTTCTTTTACCATAACAACTCCTCCCCTCCTTTCCTTCTCAAGTTGAAGCTCATTAAAAGAAGAATTAAGTGGTGGAAGAGAACCTGCCTTGGCTCTCCTCACCATATCTACTCCACCGCTTTGGCTCAATTGGATTCTCTTAACCTCCTCGAGGAATCTAGGAGCTTAACCCCTTCTGAACTTGAATCTAGATGTCATCTCAAAGACCAACTCTTATCTCTTGCTAACTTTGAGGAGATAAAGTGGAAACAAAGATCTAGGATTCAGTGGCTTAAAGAAGGTGACAACAACACAAAATTCTTTCATAGGATTGCATCTTATCGCAGAAAAAAGAATTTTATCCCTCATCTCTTGATCAACAACACCATCATATCAGAAGAGTCTGATATGAAGGGGTCTTTCTTTAACTACTTCAACAATCTCTTCAACTGTCAAGTGGACTCAAATCTCATTATTAATTGGCAGTCCCTCTATCCAGAAGGCAATGCTGATCTTTCATCCCTCGATCTCCCTTTCTCCTCAGAGGAAATCAAATCAGCAGTCTTCCAGCTTCATCCTGAAAAGTCCCCAGGACCTGATGGTCTTCCCCTCTTGTTTTTCCAAAGATTTTGGAATTTGATTGAATCAGATCTCACTTCCTTCTACCAAAATTTATTCTACAATCCCAAGCCTCTTCATAACATCAACTTTTCATATCTTTGCCTCATCCCAAAAAAAGAAGGGGCTTGCTCTCCAGAGGACTTTAGGCCTATCAGTTTGATTAACAGCA
>BQKN01001102.1:42426-53866 GCA_022839385.1 Asparagus kiusianus
ATATATTTTTTCAACTCCGGCGCCATATAGGCCTTTAATTTGGCCGAAGTTACTGTTCCGACCAGGGCTGATGGGATTTTTGGTCGGAACAGTAACTAATTTTGCCGGAACAGTAACTAATTTTGGCTGGAACAGTAACTCCGATCAAATTTAAGGCCTATATGACGTCGGAGTTAAAAAAATATACCAATCTGACAAAACTAAAAGAAAATATACCAACATGTCACCAAGGCTCGAAAAAATATACCAATTTGGTCATTTTGCCCTTATTATTTGCTATCGTCGCTATCTATAAGTTACATCTCTAGGTGAAGTGGAAAGGCCTTTGTAGGGAAAGAGATTTGAGGCCCAATTCAATTTGATGGCCTTTGTAGGGAAAGAGATTTGGCTCGAAAATTTGCCTGAGGACAAGCTGCAGCAATTTGGTACACGGGTTGATTTGATTGGTCTTTGAACTGGCTACCTCGATTCAAATCATAAACGTGATTAAATCATAGAGAATAAACTTAAGAGCGGAAGCTTATACCTGAATCCATGGCTTGGATATGAGTTGGGTTTTTGGATCTTCTAATCTTAGGGTTTCTCTCTTTAAGATCTCTTTAGATGGGGATAAGAGAATGAGAGTAGCGTAACCCTAGATTAGGGACCATAACCCCATATATATTGGTGTTGTACATTTGTAATTTGGCCGCTCATCAAATTATAATTATAATCTGGTATCTGCACATATAACCCCATGATTTATTTAAATACTCATTAACCCAAATTGATTGATCACTTTAAGCGGGTTATCCTTAGAGATTGCAATACATATATGATTAATCATATGTGCCTACAAATAGATTTAATTAGATTTAAATCCAGCAATCTCCCACTTGGGCACCATATGATTCCTTAAAGTGTGTATAACCTTATGAGCTCAAAAATTGCTATCACTGAAAAGAGTATTTCCAAACAATCTCGTCCATTGACTATATCAATATAGGATCAAAACGGCATTCGTCACATTTATCGTGACTCGACCCATCAATGGTCACATATACCAATACAATCAAACGACATAGATCAAACATGGATGTGCAGCATGAAAATTACATACAATGTGATCAGTACATGTCTATTTCCAACTGGTCCTACCTTAACTTTAGTGAGGTCAACCTCAAACATAATGAAACGGAGTGTATTAACTGTAGACTTTATTCTGATCAGACAACATAATCAAATATAAAACACCACAATCACAAACTCCCACTAAATCATGATATCCTCAAACAATACCACACTCATATGAGCAGTGTGCTCATGATAGACCTTAGGTGGTAAATCTTTAGTAAAAGGATCAGCAATCATGGAGTTTGTCCCAATGAGCAATGTGCTCATGATAGACCTTAGGTGGTAAACCTATAGTAAAAGGATCAGCAATCATGGAGTTTGTCCCAATGTGCTCTATAGATATATGTCCACTCTGTACCCTTTCTTTCACAACTAGGAACTTAATGTCAATATGTTTTGACTTAGTTGAGCTCCTGTTGTTATTGGAATGCATTACTACATATTTATTGTCACAATATAGCCTTAGTGATCGTTCCACATTTTCCAGAATGCGCAGTCCTGTGATAAAATTTCGCAGCCATATCCTCTAATTGGATGCCTCATAGCAAGCTATAAATTCTGCTGTCATAGTGGAGAAAGCTACAAGTGTCTGTTTGATATTTTTTCATGATATAGCTCCTCCCGCTAACATATAAATATAGCCTGATGTAGACTTTCTGCTATCTTGGCATCCAGCAAAATCAGAATCAGAGTACCCAATGACCTCCAGCTGATCTGATTTTCTGTATGTGAGTATATGATCTTTTATTTTCTGAAGATACTTCATAACCCTTTTGACTGCTATCCAGTGATCCATACCAGGGTTGCTTAAGTATCTGCCTAACATCCCAACAATATACGCAATATCCGGACGCGTACATACCTGAGCATACATTAGACTTCCTACAGCCGAAGCATAAGGAATCTTCTGCATTTCCTGAATTTCAAGGTTGCCTTTAGGGCACTGATTGAGACTAAACTTGTCTCCTTTAGCAACAGGGGTATCTCCTGGTCTGGAGTCTTGCATGCCAAACCTTTTAAGTACTTTATCGATATAGCTCTTTTGTGATAATCCAAGAATACCTCGAGAGCGATCTCGATATATCTGGATTCCTAATATAAAAGAGGCATCCCCAAGATCTTTCATCTCAAAATTCTTTGATAGAAATCTCTTGGTTTCGTGCAACATGCCTATATCATTAGTGGCAAGCAATATGTCATCGACATACAGAACCAGAAAAATATACTTACTCTCACTGAACTTGTGATATACACAGTCATCAACAATGTTCATCTCAAAACCGAACGAGACAATTATTTGTTGAAACTTGTAATACCATTGACGAGGAACTTGCTTGAGTCCATAGATGGATTTCCTTAATTTACAACCCATATTCTTTGGATCTCCCGATAAAAAGTTTTCTGATTGTACCATATAAATCATCTCATCAATGTCCCCATTGAGAAATACAATCTTAACATCCATCTGATGTAACTCAAGATCATAATGAGCAACAAGTGCCATGATTATTCTGAAAGAGTCTTTCGATGAAACCGGAGAGAAAGTCTCTGTATAATCAATGCCTTTCTTTTGAGTAAAACCTTTAGCTACAAGACGTGCCTTATACCTCTCCACATTATCGTTTGCATCTCGCTTGGTTTTAAAAATCCATTTACAACCAATTGGTTTTGCACCTTCTGGTAATGGGACAAGTTCCCAAACCTTATTGTCTTGTATGGACTTGTACTCTTCATTCATGGCATCAATCCACTGTTGAGAATTAGAACTTTTCATGGCCTGAAGGAAGTTGATTGGATCATCTTCCAACATTCCATTACTTTCCTCATGTTCTTGGAGAAATACAATATAATAATCCGGAATAGCATTTCTCCTTTCTCTCGTCGATCTTCTTAATGGCAGTGGTTCTTGAGGTTGTTGAGTTTGTTCTTCTGGAACAGGGAGTTGTTTAACATTGTCATCTTGAGGTTCCGGATTTATTTCTTGAGCAACAACAGGTATAGGAACCTGAATATTATCAAAAGTAACTATATGGATTGGATCTGAAGCTAATTCCTTCTCAAAAACAATATCTCTAACCTTATTTCTCCCCCAAACTCAACATCCTCAAAGAATGTTGTTGTTCCCGTCTCAAAAATATTCCTGAGTGTGGGATCATAAAACTTATAGCCCCTAGAGCGTTCAGAGTACCCAATAAAGTAGCTGCTAACTGTTTTGGAGTCTAATTTCTTTTCATTTGGCCTATAAGGCCTTATCTCAGCTGGACATCCCCAAATATGTAAGTGCTTTAAACTGGGCTTTCGACCAGTCCAAAGCTCATAAGGTGTTTTAGCAACCGCTTTACTTGGTACTCTGTTCAGAATGTAAGTTGCTGTCTTTAGTGCTTCTCCCCAGAGTGACTCTGGTAAAGAAGAATGAGCAATCATACTTCTTACCATATCCTTAAGAGTCATGTTTCGTTTTTCAGCTACACTATTCATGCTAGGTGAACCCGGCATGGTGTATTGTGGGACGATACCGCATTCCTCTAGGTATCCAGCAAATGATCCTAGACGTTGTTTACCTGAACCATCATATCTGTCGTAGTACTCACCACCACGATCAGATCTAACAGTTTTAATTCTTATGTTGAGTTGATTCTTAACTTCAGCTTTATAGGCTTTGAACATGTCCAGAGGCTCAGATTTCTCATGAATGAGATATAAGTACCCATAACGTGAGTAATTGTCTATGAATGATATAAAATATTGTTGATCATTCCAGGATGCTGTAGGGAATGGTCCACAAATATCTGTATGTATCAATTCTATGACTTCCAAAGATCTATTGACACCTAATCTCTTAACTTTGGTCTGTTTTCCCATGATACATTCAAAACATACGTTGAAATATGAAAAAATCTAGGGAATCCAAAATGTCATCAGACACAAGACGTTTGTTTTCGTCAAAAGTTGGTTTCATTGTGGAATTCATTATATCTTCGATCGATTACAACGAATTCAAAAGAAATAGCCTTTTTTATAAGACTTCTTTTACACAACAAAAGGAAAATTATAACTTTTTAGAAACAAACGCAGGATCGTTGTTTGGATCGCTGCTTACGCGGGATCTTTGCCTGTGTCGGGGGTGTGTTAGCCCGTGGACCACCGAATCACGGATTCTGATTGAATCGTGAAGGTTTTGGGAATTCTTCCTTCGTTTAGAAGCAAGAATGAAAATCAGTGAATATCTTATCAAAGTAAGACGATCACTCTTCTTAAGATCAAGTCAAAGCTCGAATCTCAAGAAATCACACAGAGAACTCAAGTTTGTTGCTCTCTCTGCTCTGCTCTGCTCTGATTCAATCTGCTCCACAAATGCTCAGCCCCCTCAAAAAAATGATCTCAGGGGTTTTTTATAGCCACTAAACAAATAATGCTTCCGAGACAGTGTTTGCTGTCTCGGCGGCCGAGATAGTGTTTACTGTCTCGGCTTCCGAGACAGTAAAGACTGTCTCGGAAATCCCAAACTGCCAGACAGTTTTGTAACTGTCTTTTCATGTTTCAAACTCCGTTATTTTGACAGTTATTCACGTAATTTTCGCCCACGATGTTTCCCACGTTCTTTGACAGTTAATGAACACGTGTTTTGCAGTTATTTCAACAACTTTGATCATTTCAGAACTGTCTCGCGTGCGAGACAGTAAACATTGTCTCGCGTGCGAGACAGACAATACTGTCTCACATGGCGAGACAGTAAACACTGTCTCGCGTGCGAGACAGTCCACGCTGTCTTGATCTTTTGGATGATCTTCTCTTTTGCCTTGGGCTGTATTTGGATATTTTTTGACACCTACAGATATCCCCTCCAAAGTATCTCACACTTATTCTTTTATAGAGGAGTCTGGGATACTTTGGATAAGATAGGTCTTACTTGCAATCCTTTTAACACTTGGTTGAGTAGATCGTATAGAAGGGCTTGCCAATGGTTTCAACTCTTGACCTCTTCATCCTTTAGTCTATTCAGTGCTTTGTAGAATAACTAAGATTCTTCCGGTACTGCGTTTATCGCTTGACCGTTGTCGAGATCTGGAGTTAGAATTTTGGACTTGCGAATTCGGCTTTAGTCGCCAATTTGATACTGGATCTTTTTTTATCACTGTATCGATCTTCATGAGAACACAGTTTATACTCATGTATTTTTTCGGAATTTTTTTTTTGGGGGGGGGGGGATAGTTCAACTTCGTATACCCATTGGGAGTTTGTCAGGTTATCCTTAAGAATATTCAGAGTAATATTCTCCAGAAACTTCCTGTCGAAGGTAGGAAAACAGTTTAGACTCGTGTACCTATTGGAGTATCTTGGTCTCTTTTTTGTTGGTAGAGATGAACCCGATCATGGAGAGGAAGAATTTTATATTCTATCTCCTGGTCTCTTTTTTGTTGGTAAAGATGAACCAAAAATCGGAGAGGAAGAATTTTATATTCTATCTCCTGGTGCAAAGAAAACTCGAGGTGAAACCCGGATTGTCAAACCTGCCAAGCACCAACCACCATGCTATAACAAGTTTCACCATCACAATCACTATCTCTCTAGTGGAAATAATAAATAGGTGAAGGTACAGACAGGTAAAAATAGAAATAGGACAACACTAGATATACACAGAAGAAGCATAAGAAAAATGAATAATGAGCCCAACTGGAAATAAAATAGACATATCTCTTAGTCTGAACTAAATATCAAATACAATGAGTCACATAAACAAAGTCTCACAATAGCTCTCAACTCTATGAAACAAAATACCAATCTAGATTCTGAGAATAATCATCTACATGTGGAGTTCTACAATAACTACAAAATATGATAAGTAACTAAATGGACAACTAAGATGTCCCATCAACCCGCGACTCTCCGTACGCCAGATTCGTTGCCTGAAAGGGGGGAAACAACGAGCGTCAAAGCGCTAGCGAGATCATCACTACCTACTTAGAGAATCTGGATTGGTTTGAATAATCCTAACTGTCATAAGGTTTGATTATTCAATTCAAAAGTAGATCTTTCGTTCGCAAAAAATGAATCGAAAAGAGATTTTGATTGTGGTCCTAATTGTAGTAAGGTTTGACCAAGTGGGAATTTCGAGGTGATCCTACCGTAGGAAGGTTTGATCGTTCGATTTGTGGACCTCTCGTTCATGGAAGGAATCGAGAGGGGATTTTGGTTTTGGTCCTAACTGTAGGAAGGTTTGACCAAAATGGGGATTTGAGATGATCCTAACTGTTTAAAGGTTTGATCATTCAATTTGTGGACCTCTCGTTCATGGAAAGAATCGAGAGGGGATTTTGGCTTTGGTCCTAACTGTTTAAAGGTTTGACAATGTGGGAGTTTGATGCGATCCTAACTGTTTAAAGGTTTGATCGCTCAATTTGTGGACCTCTCGTTCATGGAGGGAATCGAGAGGGGATTTTGGCTTTGGTCCTAACTGTTTAAAGGTTTGACAAAATTGAAATTCGAGACGATCCTAACTGTTTAAAGGTTTGATCGTTCAATTTGTGGACCTCTCGTTCATGGAAGGAATCGAGAGGGGATTTTGGTTTTAGTCCTAATTGTTTAAAGGTTGACCAAATGAGAATTTGAGACGATCCTAACTGTTTAAAGGTTTAATTGTTCAATTTGTGGACCTCTCGTTCATGGAAAGAATCGAGAGGGAATTTTTGTTTTGGCCCTAACTGTTTAAAGGTTTGACCAAATAAGTAGGAGTATGGTACAAATAACAGTGAGAATGTTGACTTGTACAAATCACTCGGTGGGGGTTTTCGGTGTCAAGCGATAAAGACTTAACACAAAGGGGTTTGATAATCGCTATGGATCAACAGATTGAAATTTTGGATAGTGCGTCAGGACTTTAACAGTGGGAGTGTTAAAGGCTTAGACATAGTGGGAGTTTGAATTAATTCAACCGTGAAGAATTTTGGTGGACCCACCGTCAATTAATTTGATCAGTGAGGGATTTTGTGGTGGAGGACCGTACATTATTAAGCACTCCACAATTACTCTGTGGAAGTTTCGTGAGGGAATATTGACCCGATGAAATCATTGAATCTCATCTCAACGAAAGAGTGTTTCGAAAGTCACTATAGAAGGGTTTTAATCATCTTGGAAATGATTAAATAGCCATGGTGGGAGGTTCTTAATCATGATTAATAATGAATTATTCTGATGATTGGTTTTCACCTTGAATAATGAATCGGTTTTGGATTATCCTTAAAAATACCATGTGTAGTATTCTCCAGGAACTTCCCATTGGAATGAATTGAGATATTCCACCCCCAGCTCTTTGGCGAATCCAAATCCAATTATATTTGGCCACATTGTTGGGTTATCCTTAAGAATATTAAGAGTAATATTCTCCAGGAACTTCCCGATTGAAAACAAAGGAAGTAGTTTAACCTCGTATACCCGTCGGAGGAAAAGGAGAAACAGTTTATACTCTTATACTCGTTGGAGTTACATGAAGAAGCAGTTTATACCCGTATACTCTTCGGAGTTACATGGAGAAGCAGTTTATACTCGTATACTCTTCGGAGTTACATGGAGAAGCAGTTTATACTCGTATACTCTTCGGAGTTACATGGAGAAGCAGTTTATACTCGTATACTTTTCAGAGTTAGGGGAAACAGTTTATACTCGTGTACCCAATGGAGTATAGGTCATCTTTATTTGGCTTGTTTCGCCGTTATGACGCCGGAATCAATTAAGGCTTGGATTTTGTTTTTGAGCCCAAAGCAAATCTTGGTGGGATGAAGAACCCTTCTGTGGTATGTGTTTTCGCCGAAAGTTGCCTTCATCATTGATTTCATTAAACTTCAAACGTTACAAATGAATTCAAACAACAAAGAATAAAAAGATTACAACTTTCTTGAAAATAAACACAAGATTCGTTCGTCGTCTCTTGCTTGCATGGGTCTTTAGCCTGTGACGGGGACGTTGATATCCGTGGACTACCTGGCAATCAGATCTGGTCCAGAGCTTCGTCGATTCGCGAGGAGATCTAGAAACAGAAGCGCCTATCTCGATAAAAGCAAGATATTTGCTCTTCTTAGAATTACCACAACGGGATAATACTAAGGATTGGATGCGGGTGATGTAGATCTGACGAAGAACTCTCTTGCGTTGAAGTGCTCGATCACTCTTCGGTCCGGCAAGGCTTCGCCAATTCTCCAAAACTCCAGATCTCCAAGAATGAGGCTCCAGGAACTGTATTTATAGGCTTTCAGGAGGTCCGGGCGGTTAAAACCGATCGAAAACCGTCAAAAAACACGTCCAAAGTCCGAGACACCTTGGGTGTCTCGGCTATTTTGGTCATAACTTCCTCATATGACTTCCAAATGACCTGATTCTAGATGGGTTAGAAAGCTGACAAAAAGATCTACAACTTTCATGTTTTGAGTTTCTTCAGATTCAAAACGTATCATGGTTAAAATAGCTCCACAAAGTCCGAGACACCTTTGGGTGTCTCGGCCATGGCCGAGACACCTCGGGGTGTCTCAACTCGTGTTGAGACTTCTTTTGACTTCTTCGTCCGTTTTCGTCGTAATTTCTTCGTTCGAACTCGGATTTGAGTGCTTCAAAGTGCGCTGGAAAGCCGGCGAGGAGATCTACAAGCTCTGATGATTGGATCATCTGTAGAATAAATGATACACGAGGGATGTTGCACCTTTTGTAAGCATCGCGGAGCTCCCGATCAGTCCGTATCTTCGTTATTCCGAAATTCCGTTGCTTCACATAGTTCGTCGATTCACTTCAAGCGTTCGTCGACGTCGATTAAGCTTCCGTGACTTGGATAGTGACGTTCGTCATCTTCTCTTAGCTTCGAGCCATTCGTGGAGACCTATAGGTAATTTTTGACGCCTACAGATACCCCCTCCAAAGTGTTCCAGCCTCGTTTCTTTTATAGAAGAAACTGGAATACTTTGGATGTGATTGGTCCAACCTTCAGTCGGCGTAAAGGACCTGTAGTTAGCTTCAATTCTTGACTCACTTCGATTTTCAGTCTATTCGATGCTTTGACGAATAGCTGAAGTTCTTTCGGCGCTGCGTTTATCGTCTGGCCGTCGTCGTAATCTCGAATCTAAGCGGATGAGTTGGTTTTGACTCTCGTCGTTGAGTTGACTTAGAATTGACTATCCTTGTCACGTTGTGTTGAATCAGGGTTTCAATCCACCGTACGTTGACTTTTTGTTACAACGCGTTGACTGGCATTGACCTAGGGTTACACGTTGACCGGCGCCGCCCTTAGGGTTTTGAACGTCGAACGTTGACTTTTTGGTCGCAACGCGTTGACTGGCGTTGACATAGGTTTCAGATCGCCATTAACACAGTTTATACTCGTGTGTTTGCTGGAGTATACACAGTTTAAGCTCTTAAGGTATTGGAGCATGGCGGTTCTAAGTGTCGGGGCTGCAGGACCAACTGTTAAAGCTGATTCATCCGCATGTATGCATCTTATCCTGAAGTTGTTGGATGCTCAAGTCACCAGACCAACTAATGGAGCTGGTGCGTCAATGACTCGCATTTATAGAATTTTTGGTAAATTCTCAGCCATCAACGGGTTTGATGAGCCTTTACCGACTACCGTTTGAGTCGGGCTAGCATGCAGATTGTTTAAATCCGTTCCGCATGTGACGTTAAGCTAAAAGAGTTAACCCTTTTAGTGCTACGATATTGAATATGTAGACTTCGTCTTTTTCTTGTGAAAAGACTAAACAACGACGTGTATCAGACGTTGACTTAGGATTTTTGGCAAATCCTCAGCCTTCAACGGATTTGACGTGCTCTTACCGATTACCGTTTGAATCAGGCTTACATGCGGATTGTTTAAATCCGTTCCGCATGTGACGTTGTGCTAAAGGAATGAATTCCCTTAGACTTGATTGTTTTCGTCAAAAGTTGCTTTCGCTGTGGAATTCATTATATCTTCGGTCGATTACAATAAATTCAAAAGAGGTAGCCTTTTTATAAGACTCCTTTTACACAACAAAAATGAAGATTACAACTTTTTAGAAACAAACGCAGGATCGTTGTTTGGATCGCTGCTTGCGTGGGATCTTTGCCTGTGCCGGGAGCACTTTAGCTCGTGGACCGCCGAATCACAGATCCTGGTTAAACCGTGAAGGCTTTAATGATTCTTCCTTCGTTATCGAAGTGAGAATTTAAAACGATATCCTATCGAAGTAAGATAGTCGTTCTTCTTGAAAACAAGTCAAAGCTTGAATGTCAAGGAATGACTCTGAATTGAAGAACTCTGCTATGTCTGCTCAGAAATATGCTCTGGTCAGCCTCTGGATCCAACCCCTTAAAAAAACTGATTACAGGGGGTATTTATAGCCCTGGAGGAAAACTGTCTTTCGAGACAGTGTTTACTATCTCGCTGGTCGAGACAGTGTTTGCTGTCTCGCCCAGTGAGACAGTAAATTTGCTGTCTCGCCCAGCAAGACAGTAAAACGCTGTCTCGGGAACAGTAACTGTCTGGCAGTTTTTGTTGTAACTGCCTTCCCACGTCTTAAACTCCGTTATTTCGGCAGTTGTCAGCGTGATTCTCACCCACGACGTTCCCCACGTTCTTGAACAGTTAGTGGCTACGTGTTGGCGGTTTTCAAAGCAGTTTTGACCCTCTGAGAACTGTCTTGCGTGCGCGAGATAGTAAAAGTCTGTCTCGCCCGGCGAGACAGTAAAGACTGTCTCGCGTGGGCGAGACAGTGAAGACTGTCTCGCGTGGGCGAGACAGTAAAAGTCTGTCTCGCCCAGCGAGACAGTAAAGACTGTCTCGCACGGCGAGACAGCCCATACTTGTGTTCTTTTGACTTTTTGGATGATTTCCTTTTGAGCTGTATTTGGATATCCTTCAGTATTTTTTAACGCCTACAGATACCCCCTCCAAAGTATTCCAGACTCCTTCTTTTGTAGAGGAGTTCTGGGATACTTTGGATAAGATGGATTTTACTTACGATCCCTTCAATGCTTGGTTGAGTAGATCGTGTAAATGACTTCAATTCTTGATCTCTTCTTTCTTTAGCCTATTCAGTTCTTTGTAGAATAGCTAATGTTCTCCCGGTGTCGCGTTTATCGCTTGACCGTTGTTGAAATCTTGAATTGAAGCTGGAACTTGTACTGGTGGATTCAGCTTTTATCATCACATTGTATCAGTCTTCATGAGAACACGGATTGTCAGGTTATCCTTAAGAATATTCTGAGTAATATTCTCTAGAAACTTCCTATTAATAGTAGGGAAACAGTTTATACTCGTGTACCTATTGGAGTATTCAGGTTATTCTTAAGAATATTTTGAGTGATA
>BQKN01001102.1:58567-74835 GCA_022839385.1 Asparagus kiusianus
TCTCGGGAACAGTAACTGTCTGGCAGTTTTTGTTGTAACTGCCTTCCCACGTCTTAAACTCCGTTATTTCGGCAGTTGTCAGCGTGATTCTCGCCCACGATGTTCCCCACGTTCTTGAACAGTTAGTGGCCACGTGTTGGCGGTTTTCAAAGCAGTTTTGACCCTCTGAGAACTATCTTGCGTGCGCGAGACAGTAAAAGTCTGTCTCGCCCGGCGAGACAGTAAAGACTGTCTCGCGTGGGCGAGACAGTGAAGACTGTCTCGCGTGGGCGAGACAGTAAAAGTCTGTCTCGCCCAGCGAGACAGTAAAGACTGTCTCGCACGGGCGAGACAGTGAAGACTGTCTCGCGTGGGCGAGACAGTAAAAGTCTGTCTCGCCCAGCGAGACAGTAAAGACTGTCTCGCACGGTGAGACAGCCCATACTTGTGTTCTTTTGACTTTTTGGATGATTTCCTTTTGAGCTGTATTTGGATATCCTTCAGCATTTTTTAACGCCTACATTGATGCTACGATATCGAATACGTAGACTTTGTCTTTGTCACGGGAATAGACTACCCGGCAACATGTGTTAGGCGCTGACTCATCCTTACTTAGGATTCAGGATAAAAGTCCTCAGACTAGAATTCTGGTATCTTCTTCAATCGGTGAAAGACTAAACCGGAAACGCGTGTTAGGCGTTGACTTATCCCTACTTAGGATTCGGGATAAAATTCCCCGTGCGTGTGAAGCACGGATTATGGTAGCTGAAAAAAGTGGTGTCTTCTCTTAGGGCAAAGACGAACCCGAAATGGGAGAGGAAGAATTTTATATTCTATCTCCCAACACTGAAGAGGAAGAATTTTATATTCTATCTCCAGTTAGAAAGAAGACTCGAGGTGGGATCTCCACCCCCAGAATCTGGAAAGGTGAAACTAAGAGTGGGATCTCCACTCTGAGAATCGAAAAGATTCGGATAACCCTAACTGTCGGAAGGTTTGATCAAGCGGGAGTTTGAGATGAACCTAACCATAGGAAGGTTTGATCACTCGATTTGAAAGTGGACCTCTCGTTCATTGGAGGAATCGAGAGGGGATTTTGGTTTTGACCCTAACTGTAGGAAGGTTTGACCAAATGGGAGGTTTGAGATGATCTAACCATAGGAAGGTTTGATCACTCGATTTGAAAGTGGACCTCTCGTTCATGGAAGGAATCGAGAGGGGACTTTGGTTGTGGCCCTAACTATAAGAAGGTTTGACCAGGTAGACAGTGAGAGTGAGAGTACAAATTACAACGGGAGTGTTGACTCATACAAATCACAGTGGGGGTTAGTGTTTATCACTTTGTTTGTAATGATTGAGTTATCCCTAAAAAAATTACATATAGTATTCTTCCGGGAGCTTCCCATTACATGAATCATCCACCCCCAGCTTCCCTTGTGGAACTGGGTTTATCATTGCATTTGGTTGCATGATCGGGTTATCCTTAAGAATATTATGTATAAAATTCTCCAGGAACTTCCCGTCAACGGTAGGAAACAGTTTGACTCATATACCTATTAGAGTATCAGGGAGCAGTTTAACCTTTTATACCGGTCGGAGGATTAAGAAGCAGTTTATACTCGTATACTCTTCGGAGTGTAGGAAGAAGCAGTTTATACTCTTATACTTGTCGGAGTCTTGCCGTTCTCAATTGGCTTACCCTAGCGTTATGACGCCGGCTTCCACCAAGGTCTGGATGCTATTCTTTAAAGTAAAGCACGCCTTGGTGGGATGAAGGATCCTTCTGTGGTACGAGCAGTACTTCGGATCCGCAGTATTGTCAGCTTCCTCCTGATTCGTGATCGGTGGCAGCTTGATCTTGTTGTTTCCAAGAACGGTCTCGAAGATGGCTGGAACATCTTCGTCCTTGAATGAGTATTCTTTTTGGAACCTCAGATCCGAAGTCTTCTGCTGTCTTCGGGATTGCCGTTGTGATGTTTGATTAACATCAACAACTGTTGTAGGTGCTTCCCCTTCATCCTGGGACATGATACTCGAATTCAGAGGGTCATCCATCGGTTGGCTTCTTTCGACCTTCCTCCTTCTGAGGAAGAGTTCGGCCTGCTCGTCGCGCACCTTCAACTCTTTCCAGGTATTGAGCGGTTCTACTCCCATAATGTTCAAGATGTTAATGGACAAGTTGTTATGACAGGTTTGCAAGACGAATTCCTCCGTGACGGGATCCTTGCAGTTCATTGCCTGATTGCGGAAGCGTTTGATGAAGGTATCCACCGACTCTCCGTCTTTCTGTTTTTCATCGAAGAGTGTTCTGATTGATACTTCGACGTCATCATCGAAGAAATGGGTGAGGAACATGCTCTCCAGGTCCTCCCAACCGTTAACGCTTCCAGGCTTGAGACGGCGGTACCAATCAAAGGCAGGCCCGCGAAGGGTGCCAACGAATGACCGAACCATCAAGGGCTCGTTGCCAGAAATTATTCCCAAATGAGACTTAAAATATATTAAGTGCTGAGTAGGGGAACCATTTCCATTAAACGGCGTAAAGTTGATCAGGTTGAACTTTGTCGGATATGGGATCGAATCCCACTTTCTTGGGTAAGGAGACGGAATACCGATCCTTTTTATCCCCTGAACAGACATCAACGCGTTGATTTTGTTCTCAAGGTCCTTTATTTTATCGTCCTCGTCTGTATCAGATCCTGGATGATTCCTGAGAGGAATAACGAGGCCACCCCTAGTGTTATCATCTTTGGTGGGACCACCCCCAGCATTGTTGTCATCAATGGGACCACCCCCAGTGTTCTGGTCAAAGGGAGGGTTCTCAGCATTGAGACGTTCATCCACCTCTGAATCATTACCTGCTTGGTTAGCAAGGTTGCGACGGCTGGATTCACCGAATTGATTGGACAGAGCCCGAATTTGTTGGTCATGCTCTTCCTTCATTCGCATCATGGCCATTTCCATTTCGAACTTGAAGTTCTCTTTTTGCCTGGCCAATGCATCATCAACCATTTTGGCTACTTGTTCGGTATTAATCATAAACACTTCACGGGACTGACCTGGGCTAGACACCGTTTGGTCAGAAGCGACTGCAGAGTTGGCATCTGATGCTTCATCATCGGAAGATAATCCCCTCTGCATTCTCAAATAATCCTTTTGTCTAATAGTTCCTGATCGCAACCGAGTTAGACGATGCGATATAAGCGGGTCATAGCTAGAAGGTCGAACCGACTTTCCCTTATCCGCCACATTCACTGTGACTTCTGGGAGTTCGTCAACTTGAACGGCCGATCGTTCCTTACGGAGACGCCTTGGCTTGGACTTAGTCGCTCCGTTAGAGATCTTTTCGAATACCGAGACCCTCCGCGGAGCGGCCTTAGGGCAGCTACATACCAATAAAACTGCCCTGATAAGTTTGGTACACGGACAGTGAGAGTCCGCTTCCCGGGTACTTCTCTTTTGAGATTTATTCGTACCCCCAGCCCGGTAGTACAACTCATCGACGTCGCGGTCGGAGTAACCTATCGGCTGTTTACGTGGATTCTCAGGTATAACGCGTTCGTCTGTCTGACGCGTTTTCATCTGAGTAAACATCGCCTTGTTGGCGTCTACAGGAGTCACACGTTTGGAATCACACCTTTGTGAGGTTAAAACCTTAACGGGCTCCTGGTTTTCTGCACGCACCCCCAAGCGGGCCGTTGTAGCAATTAACTTGTTAGAAGGTCGCGTACGACCCCCAGTCTGGATGTTCGCTCGAAGCTCCTTCAACGGTCTCGAGCTTTCCTTAATAGGCGCTTTGCCTCGATCCTCGGATAGAGAGCCAATGTGATCCTTCAATGGGATTCTAAACTTGGGAAGATCCACGCTGTCATAGGGCTTCACCGGAGGTGCAGGAGCAGGATCTGGAGTTGACGAAGGCTGGAGAGCAACGTCGCTTGCTTTTGCCTTAGGCGCTGACTTGGCCTTTGGCATCCAAACTTGCTTGGATCTCGGCGATCTCTTAACTACCTCGTCCTTTTACATTTCCTGTGCTTTTCGCACAAGGGTCCGGGCATGCGCGAGCAAGGCGCGGCGCTTCTGGATTCGCTCCTTGAGAGTGGAGTGGGTTCGTTTGACACGAACCCATTCATTAATCGAAGGTCGGGAGGAGGATCCCGATGCTGGTCGTGGTGATAGATTAGCCACTTGGCGCTTTCTGAACTTCAGATCTGCTTGGTAACGGAATCCATCCACCTGATCCAAAGCCTTGGCGAATTAGCGCGCGAGGCGTTGGCGTTTCCTTTGACGTGCTTTCTTTGATAGAGTTGGCTTGCCTTCAGCAGTCGACTCCTTGATCGTGAAGGAGTTCAGATCTGTGAATCTGGCCAGCGGATCGTTGCAAGGTGCAACTGTAGCAGCGACGGCGAGGAGATCGACTTCTTGGATCTTCAGATCTAGAGACCGGCGGATCTTATGGGAGGAGGAGATCTCCCTGCGCTTATGAGGAGGAGCAGATCTGGAGGAGGAGGAGGAAATATATTCCTCGAATCTCTGCTGGTCGAATTCGTATTCGACCTCTTCGAGCATCGGGATCTTGATCGTCGGCTGCGGCACGACAGCTTCGGCAGCGAAGCTGTTGGCTCCCACTGTGATCGCCAGCTTGTTTTTGCTGAAAGTTACCTTCATCATTGATTTCATTAAACTTCAAATGTTACAAATGAATTCAAACAACAAAGAATAAAAAGATTACAACTTTCTTGAAAATAAACACAAGATTCGTTCGTCGTCTCTTGCTTGCGTAGGTCTTTAGCCTGTGACAGGGACGTTGATATCCGTGGACTACCTGGCAATCAGATGTGGTCCAGAGCTTCGTCGATCCACGAGGAGATCTAGAAATAGAAGTGCCTATCTCGATAAAAGCGAGATATTTGCTCTTCTTAGAATTACCACAACGGGATAATACTAAGGATTGGATGCGGGTGATGTAGATCTGACGAAGAACTCTCTTGTGTTGAAGTGCTCGATCACTCTTCGGTCCGGCAGGGCTTCGCCAATTCCCCAAAACTCCAGATCTCCAAGAATGAGGCTCCAGGGACTGTATTTATAGGCTTCCAGGAGGTCCGGGCGGTTAAAACCGATCGAAAACCGTCAAAAAACACGTCCAAAGTCCGAGACACCTTTGGATGTCTCGGCTATTTTGGTCATAACTTCCTCATATGACTTCCAAATGACCTGATTCTAGATGGGTTGGAAAGCTGACAAAAAGATCTACAACTTTCATGTTTTGAGCTTCTTCAGATTCAAAACGTATCATGGTCAAAATAGCTCCACAAAGTCCGAGACACCTCGGGGTGTCTCAACTCGTGTTGAGACTTCTTTTGACTTCTTCGTCCGTTTCCGTCGTAATTTCTTCGTTCGAACTCGGATTTGAGTGCTTCAAAGTGCGCTGGAAAGTCGACGAGGAGATCTATAAGCTCTGATGATTGGATCATCTGTAGAATAAATGAGACATGAGGGATGTTGCGCCTTTTGTAAGCGTCGCGGAGCTCCCGATCAGTCCGTATCTTCGTTATTCCGAAATTCCGTTGCTTCACATAGTTCGTCGATTCACTTCAAGCGTTCGTCGACGTCGATTAAGCTTCCGTGACTTGGATAGTGACGTTCGTCGTCTTCTCTTAGCTTCGAGCCATTCGTGGAGACCTATAGGTAATTTTTGACGCCTACAGTATGCACAGTAGTTTGGATCCGTAGTCCTTTTAGCTCCCTCCTGATCTTTAATAGGTGGCAGCTCAATCTTGTCGTTAGCAAGGAGGTATTTCAAGATGGCTGGAGCTTCATCATCTTCGAAAGAATATTCCTTTTGGAATTTCGGATCGAGAGTCGCATTCACAGTGGTTGTAGATATCGTCGGTTGATTTCTCTCAACTTTTTTTCTTTTGAGAAAGTGTTCAGCTTGTTCGTCACGTAGTTTTAATTCTTTCCAAGTGATCGAAGGCACGACCCCCAGGGCTTCCAGGACATCGATAAAAAGATTGTTGTGGCATGTCTGCAGGATGAACTCCTCTGTGACAGGATCTCTGCAATTCATTGCCTTGTTACGGAAGCGTTTGACAAAATTGTCGATTGACTCTCCGTCTCTTTGCTTCTCATCCAGAAGGGTTCCGATTGACACTTCGGTGTCATCATCGAAGAAATTACTGAGGAATAAACTTTCCATGTCATCCCAGCAATTGATGCTCCCTGACTTGAGGCATCGGTACCAATCGAAGACGGGTCCACGAAGGGTGCCAACGAATAACCAGACCATTAAAGCCTTGTTTCCAAAGATCATGCCCAAATGAGACTTGAAATAAACCAAGTGCTGAGTAGGCGAGCTCTTCCCGTCGAACGGTGTGAAGTCAATCAAATCAAACTTTGCCGGGTATGGAACTGAATCCCATTCTCTTGGATAGGGACATAGAATACCCGTCTTCTTCACTTCTTGAGCCGTCATCAAAGCGTTGACTTTGTTTTCAAGCTCTTTCATTTTCCCTTTATCGTCTATGTCTTCATTCGAAGGACGTTGAGGAGAATGAGTTGGACCACCCCCTGTAAGAGGTGCTATTGAACTACCCCCAATATCGTTGTTGGGAGGATCTGTTGAACCACCCACAGTGTTATCGTTATTAGGAGGTGCATCAGCAAAAATGACTTCATCCACTTCCGGATCACTGTCATCTGCAATATTTTGAATGCGGCGGCTGGATTCAGGTCGCCGACTGGACTCAGGAGGTTGAGACCGTTGAGCTAGTAATTCTCTTATTTGTTGGATAGCCAACTCCATCTCTGTCTTCATCTCAGCTCTAATTTCTTCACGTTGTTTGGCTAGAGCTTCTTGAAGTATTTGAGAGAACTGATCAGAGGTGATTGTGAGTACTTCTCTGGTTTGCCCTGTGCTAGATATTGTATCATCCAAAGCGATCGCAGAACAAGTGTCCGAGAGCTCATCTTCTGATGACATTCCTTCATGCATTCTCTTGTAGTCCCTACGACTGATGGTTCCTAACTGGAGTCGGGACATCCGTTGGGCAATTCTTGAATTAACTTTTCCTCTCGGGGAAAGTCAGGATTTGAGTCACCTGAATGCTGCTTAGACTTTCTTTTATCAACCATGTTGATAGTGACTTTAGAGAATTCATTATTTTGGACAGCCGATCTTCTCATGTGGAAACGTCTCGGTTTGGGTTTGGACATTTCAGCGGACAGTCTTTGGAATACGGAGACTCTTGGCGAGATGGCTTCTCGTTTGGCGTAGTCATATTCCGACAATGCTGCTCTAATGAGTCGTGCACAGGAACAATGAGAGCTTATTTCTCGAATAATTCCCTTTCGAAATTTATTCACACCTACAGCTTGATAGTACGATTCATCGGTATGATTGCCGGAAAACCCTATCATCTGTTGGTATGATCTCCTAGGTATAACGATGTCTTTTGGCGAACACGTATTCTTCTGGGGGTGTAAAGCCTTGTTGGCATTCTCAGGACAACTTATTGTTGCCTCTGAGCGATCCAATGTTATGTTAAGAGTCACACGTTTAGAACCACCCCCTTGCGGGTGCGGAGTCTTAACGGGCTCCGAATGTTGATTTTGCACAACTCCAAACTTTAGAATCCAAACTTTGCAGAGTTTTGGTGGTCCTTTGGCCACCATTTCCTTCTTCCTTTCTCGTCTTTGTCGTAAGAGAGCACGGACATGAGCAGTGTTTGCACGACGCTTTTGTATACGTTCTTTGAGGGTCGAACGAGCCCTTTGAACGAGAGTCCATTCACCCATCGTAAGTTTAGCAGAGATGTGAGTGGCTTGTCGTCGAGGCGACTGGACCACTTGACGTTTCCTTGACTCTAGATCCACGTAGTAGCGAACCCCGTCGGTTTGTTCCAAGGCCTTAGCCATTTGACGAGCGTGGCGCTGACTTTGTCTCTGACGAGCCCTTTTTGTCAGAGTTGGCGAATTTTGATCAGACGATTCCTTAATTAGGGAGGAATCGTCGTGAGCAGAGCTTCCGGCTTTGAGAGTCACCGAGATAATGTTGCAATGGGAGGCCTCGGCAATGATTGGGTGAGAGTCTTCACCTTGGGCCTTCTTTGACATGTAAGCCTTCTTCAATGGTGAGATCCTCTTGAACTTACGAGACAATGAAGATCTTAAAGAGGATGATGAGAGATATTCCTCAAACTTGGTCTGGTCGAAGTCGTATTCAACCATGGATTCAACCGGTATCTTGATCGGCTGCGACACGACGGTCTCGGCAGCGAGACCGTTGGCTCCCACTGTGGTCGCCAGTTTGTTTTCGTCAAAAGTTGGTTTCGTTGTGGAATTCATTATATCTTCGATCGATTATAACGAATTCAAAAGAAATAGCCTTTTTATAAGACTTCTTTTACACAACAAAAGGAAAATTATAACTTTTTAGAAACAAACGCAGGATCGTTGTTTGGATCGCTGCTTGCGCGGGATCTTTGCCTGTGCCGGGGGTGCGTTAGCCCGTGAACCACCGAATCACGGATTCTGATTGAATCGTGAAGGTTTTGGGGATTCTTCCTTCGTTTAGAAGCAAGAATGAAAATCAGTGAATATCTTATCAAAGTAAGACGATCACTCTTCTTAAGATCAAGTCAAAGCTCGAATCTTAAGGAATCACACAAAGAACTCAAGTTTGTTGCTCTCTCTAGTCTGCTCTGATTCAATCTGCTCCACAAATGCTCAGCCCCCTCAAAAAAATAATCTCAGGGGGTTTTTATAGCCACTGAACAAATAATGCTTCCGAGACAGTGTTTGCTGTCTCGGCGGCCGAGACAGTGTTTACTGTCTCGGCTTCCGAGACAGTAAAGACTGTCTCGGAAATCCTAAATTGCCAGACAGTTTTGTAACTGCCTTTTCACGTTTCAAACTCCGTTATTTTGACAGTTATCCACGTAATTTTCGTCCACGATGTTTCCCACGTTCTTTGACAGTTAATGGACACGTGTTTTGCAGTTATTTCAACAACTTTGATCATTTCAGAACTGTCTCGCGTGCGAGACAGTAAACACTATCTCGCGTGCGAGACAGTCCACGCCGTCTTGATCTTTTGGATGATCTTCTCTTTTGCCTTGGGCTGTATTTGGATATTTTTTGATGCCTACAACGCTCAACTCTACCTTTTGAGATATGACCCAAGCGCTTATGTCATAATGTCACTGAACTTTCCTTATTTAATTTATGCTTAGTACCACACGATTCCGTATGCAAAGTTTCATTATAAGAAGCAATTGTATCAAGCAAATATAGGTTGTCATAAGTACTCAAGTAACCAGTTCCCACAATATTTGAATTAAAAGATAAACTGAATTGATTGTTTCCAAATGAACAAGAATAACCTAATTTGTCCAATACAGAAACTAAAATCAAATTACGTCTAAAAGACGGTACTACAAAAGTATCTTTTAAATCCAAATATGAACCAGTTCCTAATAGCAACATAAAGTGTCCAATTGCTTCCACATCTACTGATTGACCGTCACCCACAAAGATGTATCTTTTAACATCACTTGGCTTTCGGTAGCTCAGGCAACCTTGCATAGAAATACTTATGTGAGTAGTAGCACCAGAGTCTAACCACCAAGTATTTCTAGGTACTGAAGCTAAATTAACCTCAGAACAAACCAAAGTAAGAAACGTACCCTTATTAGCACGCCAGGCGTAAAATTTAGTACAATCCTTCTTTATGTGTCCAGGTTTGTTACAGAAGAAATAACCCTGATTATCCTTATGTTGTTTCTTCTGAACTGGACCCTTAGCAGCTTCATTATCATTCTTTCTTTTCTTGCCCTTATACTTAGAGGCATAAGCCAAATGAGTACTTTCTGTCTTATCTTACTTCAACATGTCTTCTTCTTGCACACAGTATGAAATGAGCTCATTTAGAGTCCATTTTTCCTTTTGGCAGTTATAACTGACCTTGAACTGACTGAACTGTGTAGGAAGAGACAACAAAACCAGATGCACCAATAACTCATCACAAAGATCGAGTTTAAGTGCCTTAAGTTTTGAAGCAATATGAGACATTTCCATAATATACTCCCTGATATTTCCTTTGTCCTTATACTTCATTGAAATCAAGCGAGCTAAAAGCGTGCTTGTTTCTACCTTATCGTTTTTCACAAAACGTTTATCAATTTCGGCAAGGAAATCTTTAGCCTTAGTAATCCCTTCGGATTCTATGCCCCTGAAGGCTTCCAGAACGCTATGTTTAATGATCATAAGACTCATGCGATTTGAACGTTCTCATTTCTCATACTTCTTCTTTGCATCAGGAGTGCTATCCGCATTGAGGGGTTGGGGTTGTTCAGTTCTTAATGCAAGGTCTAGATCCATGCAGCTAAGAATAATTAATATGTTCTCTTTCCAAACCTTGAAATTAGTCTCATTGAGCATGGGAATTGAGTTGATGTTAGCAGAAATTGTTGCAGCAGATGCATTAGCTGAAATAAACAAAAGATACTCACATTACTAACTGTAATTAGTAATCAATAAAATTCAAATAATAACAAATCTCATCTCAAGATATCTGACACAACATTAATATCAAGTCTTTGGACAGTAATATTAACTTGTAAGTGATACCTTGTTGCAATGATCAAACAGTGACAATAACTCATGTCAAATAATGATACTATCTTTGGATCGATTCATTATTCACATGTAAACCTTATAATTGTCACACGTTTATCATCACAGATGTGTATGCAGTCTAAATAAATATTAACCTTCCTTTGGGCCGATTAAATATTTACACGAAAGCATACACACAAACATCTCACATTGCTCATGAACAATCTACACAAGAGATGTTACTTTGACAACTTCTTGTTTCAATTAATCATTTGGAATAAGAGACAACTTTAATACCTTAGTGTCATATTATTTGAATTAAATAATTGATTAACTACCGGATTTAATTTAAATTAAATAATTTAAATTAACTGAATTTCATAGCTTAAATAGGGCCCCAAATAACCAAGGCCCATTAACTTAATGAATTATTTGAATAATTCAAATAATCCACAACTTAGAAGTTATAGGTCCACAATAACGCCAGGCCCATAACTAAAAGAAAAACTTAATTGGGCTCTGGCATTAAATTAACTTTAGTGGGCTTGTGCCCTAGTTCAGCCAACAAAGCAGGAAACCCCAAATTATCGTTGCCTTCAGTTCTTATTAGCCGACGAAAAGAGAGAGGATCTCAGGCTCGCCTTCACAAAGAACCGAAGCTCAGTTCGAATTGAGGTTCGAGCTCGCCGTCGACCTCGAAGTTCACCTGAGGACGAGTACGAGACTCGTCTGAACTACCCAAATGAGCCGAAGAAGTTCAAGCTCGCCGAGGTCGAGCGTCTCCGGAAGACGAGCTTCGAGATGGTCGCCTTTGAAATCAATGTTCAGCCGGAGCTCGACCCTAACGAACATGAATCTCGACTTAATTGAGCACGAGGCTCGCTGAGATCCGAACGTCGAGCTCGCCAATAACGAACGTCGACTATGCCTGAGTCAAGCCGAAGCTCACATGAGTTGGACCTGAGGGTCGCTTGATTGTTCGAACACGAGGTTCGCTTGATTGTTCGAACACGAGGCTCGCTGAAATTTGAACACGAGGTTCATCAAGAGTTGGAACACGAGGTTCAACTGGAGTCGAGCACGAGGCTCGTCAGAAAACGAACACGAGGTTCGTTGGAATCAAGCACGAAGCTCGTCAGAAGCAAACTAAGGTTCGCTGATAATTTTCAAGCCAGATGCTTGCCTGAGTTCGAGCACGAAGCTCGCCTGAAATTGAGCACGAGGCTCACTGAATTCGAGGTAACCCCCTCCTTATGCCCTAAATCCTGCACCCATTAAATGGGAAGAGATATGCAGACCCAGAAAGTTTGGTGGCTTGGGTATTATAAATATGAGAACTATGAATAAAGCTTTGTTGGGTAAATGGATTTGGAAATGGTTTGATGATAAGATGGATCTTTGGAAACAAATTAGTTTTCACAAGTATTTTGAGAATAAAAACTGGTCAGATTATTTTTGTTCTGACAAAAAATCCCTATCTCATTTCTGGAGAAATTTTTTTACTAATGTTGATAGCTTCATATGCAGTACTTGCGTAGAAGTGGGGAATGGGAATAAAACTCTTTATTGGCTTGATAAATGGACAGGTGCAAATACTCTGGCTTCTATGTTTCCTTCTCTTTATAATATTGCATCTTTTCCTTTTGCTACTATTACCAGTTTGAGGAAAAAATTAAATAATGAATGGATTTGGGATATTAAATTCCAAAAACAGTTGACAGGAAATCTGGTGTTCCAATATTTTGATATGTTAAACAATATTATGCTTATTAACTTTGTTCACAGGGAGGATAAGAGAAAGTGGATTTGGGAAACAAAAGGCAAGTTTACTGTTAAATCATATTATCTTTTTCTTATTGATGGAGGCTTAAGGTATGACTGCTTGAATCTTTGGAAGCTTTTTGTTCCTCTAAAAGTGAAATTTCTGGTTTGGCTGGCTTTAAGAAGTGGTTTAAACACGAAAAAGAATTTAGAAAAGAAAGGAGTTCATATGGATGTACTGTGTTGTTTTTGTTCCAAGGAGGAGGAAAATCATCTTCATCTTTTTGTTAAATGTGAGTTTGTATACTCAATTTGGAGATCAGTCCAATATAAGTTGAATATCAAGAGAGATTTCAAATTATGTTCTTTAAAAGAAATTTGGAAGAATTGGAATGATGAGAAGTATGATAGTGGGAATATAGAGAGAGATGTGATTCTCTGTTCTCTTATATGGTGTATTTGGCAGGAAAGAAATGATAGAATTTTTTCAAATAAGAAAAGGAGATCTCTAGAACTTTTGCAAAAAATTTTGACTTTTGCAAAATTTTGGATAGGTTCTCAGATTTCTGATCGTGCAGTCAGACTACAAGAGAGGAGGAGGAAGAAAGCTGCTTCAGTTGCTGGAAACTCTTCGGTTTGCACAGCTGGGAGGGTGATTGATCTGCTGGAATGAAGGCTAAACTCAAGAAAGAAGTCTGTTTTTGTAGTCTTAATTTGATGAAATGTATATGGGTTGGTCTTTTGATACAGTTTATGATATTTTGTCATCAATTGCTAGTGGGTGAAGAGATTAGGTGAAGTTTACTGTAAAACTCTAATATTCCAGGGTATTCATCCTTGGTTGGGGATGAATACTTTTTTTGTAACAACCAATTTTGTTTAATTTAGCTGGCTGGATTACTATGTTGGTAATCCATCCTTTTTCTCAAAAAAAAAAAAATCCTGCACCCATTAGGGTTTGTTCTTGATGGCCGCCGCCACCACTTTTGCTCATGCACCCTAGGGTTGAAACCCTAGGGTTTCCTGATGCTGCCACCGCCGTCTCCATTTGACAGCGAGGCCGCCAGCTGAACATCGCCGGCGAGGAGCGTGGAGCTTGACGACAAACTGAATCCAAAAACTTGATTTTGCTTTCGATTTTGAACTAAATCATTCAGATCCAAGCCTCAAAAAATGGAATCAAACCAAAAAGAAATGAACTTTACAGTTCATGAGTGCTATAGATCCCAAAATCTGAAAGAAAAAACCAACAAAATCGAATCTTTTACTGTTCATCCGTGAACAGTTCTAAAAAACAAAGATTTAAGATAAAAAACCCAATTTTTTAACAACTTAAACCCCTAAGAATTAATCATGGGTGGCTCTGATACCACTTGTTGCCTTGTTGGACATAAACGTGATTAAATCATAGAGAATAAACTTAAGAGCGGAAGCTTATACCTGAATCCATGGCTTGGATATGAGTTGGGTTTTTGGATCTTCTAATCTTAGGGTTTCTCTCTTTAAGATCTCTTTAGATGGGGATAAGAGAATGAGAGTAGCTTAACCCTAGATTAGGGACCATAACCCCATATATATAGGTGTTGTACATTTGTAATTTGGCCGCTCATCAAATTACAATTACAACCTGGTATCTGCACATATAACCCCATAATTTATTTAAATACTCATTAACCCAAATTGATTGATCACTTTAAGCGGGTTATCCTTAGAGATAGCAATACACATATGATTAATCATATGTGTCCACAAATAGATTTAATTAGATTTAAATCCAACATAAATAACTTGATTCCATATAGGAGTGGAATTCTTGTTATTGCACGGGTGTAGAAGACTTGCGACTTCGTGGTTCTTGCTAGCAGCATCAAATAAAAGGCATGGCAGTCATCTTTCGGGCATCATCAATCTGCAGTTCACACCAAAGAGAAAAATACAAAGAGCAGTGTTTTCTTGTGCTCTCTTTTTGTTCCTATTGTTTAAGAGAGATTGTATTGGGCTTTTGTGATGTGTTAGGGATTGAGTGACTGAGAGATCTCCACGTTGTATTTCTTACAATTTGCTAAAGTTATTATCCTCTTTCGCCCGTGGACGTAGGCCGCAAGTTGAACCACATATATCCGTGTATTATTTGTGCTCTTGATATCCTTCGTGTTTTCATGTGATTGATATTAGTTTATTCCTGGGGTTTTTGTTATAACACTTTGCATACCCTCAGTTGGTTTTTACAACAATTATATACCCTAAGTTATTTAAAATTGACATGAGGGTCATTTATTATGCAAACAGGGAACTTTTGGACTGAATATTCTTATATAACGACATCCACTTTAGACTGTGTAAGTTTGGGTTGATCACTACAAATAACTATGTATTCTTTTTGTAATTATGCTGCATAGGGGAATCATCAGCATCTGTTCTTTGCTTGCCCTCCTTCTGATTTCTAGTTCTATTTTCATGAAATAAGACTTATCAGTAGACACAAAGAGACCAATCGTGCTACGGCTTAAAGACCCCGGCCCACAACTTGATAAAATCTTCATTTATTTTTCCTGTATGTGGATGATTCATATTAAATTGTGTGATTAGATTCATGAAAGTTATTAACTGGCGTGAGTATCAACCACCCTTTCGATCGAACAATTGAGATCTCTACATTGTGGAACTTTTGTTTTCTCAGTCAATACGTCGAGCATCTGTAGGGCATTAGAAATTGCCCCCTTTTAATTCTTGTGGAACTACGTACCGAAAATCGAATCAACATTTGTGTTGTATCCTTTTAACTTTTTGTTCTTCAAAGCATTCGGAAGGTATTTAGAGATGGGTATCTTTCTTCATTTTTGGTTCATTGAAATCTCAGTTTGGAGATGCATTAACCGTAGTCACAACAATCACCGTGTTCATGAGAAAGTTTGCCATTTCTTGGCTTGATGATTTTTTGAATGATTAATTGTTCATGTTAATGAAGTAGTCAAATGCGTAGTTTTAGATGATTCTCGTGTTTATAACTCATGCTGATCTGTTTATTAATTTATACCAGCTTATATCAGAGTGATGATGTTTATTCTGTTTAATCCCTTTTTCTGGCTGTTTTGAGTTTTTTAAGCAAATTTTGTTTCCGAAATTTTCCGATGGTTTTAAGCTCTATCATTGAAGGCGTTGATTTTTGGGTTTAAGAAAAATGACGTTGGAGAGTAGCCGTGTTATAAAAATAGTTGTACTTAGATATTTTAGTCCCTCAAATCTTCAATAATTCCATATTAGCCGCTCAAGTCTCCTAATTTGCTTATTAGCCCCTTAAATTCGAAGGCGTCGTTTGGCAAGGATTCAAGAGAGATGGGTCAAGGATAAGCACCAAGTTAGTTAACCCTTCGCGAGAGGTTAAAAATAATTTAATTCTATTTGATTTTGATAGTCAAGAAGAAAGGTGACTTTTTTTTTTTAATTTCGTTTGAATTTGATAGTCAAGAGGAAGAGCTATTTTTTGTTTTTTTTTTTTTTGTTTGGCAAATAAAAAAATGTTAAGAAAGCTAGTTGACGTAAATATCCAAAATTAACTACTATAAAAATGTTCATTCCTAACTTCTACGCTGAATAGTTTAACCCTGCTTTCTAGACGGTTTTGTTAACCCCTCTAAATAAGAGGTTAACTTATCTCCGAAGAAACAAAGTGATGCTCCTACTTGTTCCCTCAATGACCAAAATACCCCTCGTGGACGGGTCAAAAAAAATGAATGAAACTAAACTATATGGGTTCAGACGTACAAACTCCAAAAAGAAGCTTCCGTTCTTCTTCCTCCCGTTTCAAAGTCAACAAACTCCTTGATCTTTTTCTCTCCCTAGAAACCCTCACCCTGAATCCAAAACCAAACCCAAATCAAAAAGTAAAATTTTTTAAAAAAAAATCCACCCCC